>ONZH01000962.1:0-116567 GCA_900303285.1 Rhinella marina
GTATGTGAAATACTTTAGACAAGAGACGCCACAGTACAGTGGCCAATAAAAGGCCTAGATATTGTATATTTCAAGGTACACAGCGTGTACAACTGTACAGACGGTGGGTATTACACCAGTATGTGAAATAATTTAGCAAGAGAACGCACAGTACAGTGGCCAATTAAAAGGCTAGATATTGTATATTCAAGGTACACAGCCGTGTACTAACTGTTCAGACGTGGTATTACACCAGGTATGTGAAATAATTTTAGCAAGAGAACGCACAGTAAGTGGCCAATTAAAAGGCCTAGATACTGTATTTTCAAGGTACACAGCCGTGTAACTAACTGTACAGACGGGGGTATTTACCACCAGGTATGTGAAATATTTAGCAAGAGAACGCACAGTATAGTGGCCAATTAAAAGGCTAGATATTGTATATTTCAAGGTACACAGCCGTGTACTAACTGTACAGACGGTGGGTATTTACACCAGGTATGTGAAATAATTTAGCAAGAGAACGCACAGTACAGTGGCCAATTAAAAGGCCTAGATATTGTATATTTTCAAGGTACACAGCCGTGTACTAACTGTAACAGACGGTGGGTATTTACACCAGGTATGTGAAATAATTTAGCAAGAGAACGCACAGTACAGTGGCCAATTAAAAGGCCTAGATATTGTATATTTCAAGGTACACAGCCGTGTACTAACTGAACAGACGGTGGGTATTTACACCAGGTATGTGAAATAATTTAGCAAGAGAACGCACAGTACAGTGGCCAATTAAAAGGCCTAGATATTGTATATTTCAAGGTACACAGCCGTGTACTAACTGACAGACGGTGGGTATTTACACCAGGTATGTGAAATAATTTAGCAAGAGAACGCACAGTACAGTGGCCAATTAAAAGGCCTAGATATTGTATATTTCAAGGTACACAGCCGTGTACTAACTGTTCAGACGGTGGGTATTTACACCTGGTATACAAAAAGGGTATTGCAGGCACACAGAACCCAGAACACTAGATCCAAATAAACTGTATTTAAAAAAAAAATAAAATTCACAGCCGTATACTGCCAGATCAGATGGTGCATATACACACTAGTTATATAACAGGGTTTTGCAGCCAAAAAGAACGCAGAACATTAGTGCCAAATATAGTTTGGTATGTAGCAGAGCACCTAATACACCACTAATGCCTCTCTCTGTCCCTACTCCAGCAGCTATCCCTGAATACGGCAGCCGTTCTCTGTAAAGTGTATCTTGTAGTAAAGCTATCACTGTACTGCACTATAGTAGCCCTGATAAGGGCTTTTAATCACGCTCCTGCCTGTCCAACTGCTAAAACCTGTCTGTCCCTTCTCCAGCCTCTGTCCCTGACTAAGTTCACGCAGCATATGCGTACGAGCAGGAAGAGCTGAGTTTTTAATATTCGAGGTCACATGGTTTTTCCAGCCAATCCATGTAGACGCTGTTTTCGCGCTGCCAGCGTGCTCAGCGTGCCTGTCATACCCCCCCTGCATGTTGATTGGTGGAAAAAGAGCGCCAGGGAAGGTGGGAGGGGAAACGAATTCTCAGTGCGTCATCGCCGTTATACTCGATTGAAATCGAGTATGCCGAATAGCGTAGTATTCGATCGAATACCGGCTCGATCGAACACTACTCGCTCATCTCTAGTTAGCATAAAGAAAAAGACCTGAAGGAGTATGTTCCATTATTTTAACAGATCTGTTCTGAAATTCTGTTAAAATAACAGATGCGTTCTTTCTGAGTGCATGGTAAATCACACACCATGCTATATTCAGCGCAGGCGCAGTAGGGAAGCGTCCTGAGCGTCCTTCCTTCACTTTGCCTGCACTAAATACTGAACAGTACGGCGCAGGCACGAGATTTACCATACACTCAGGGCCGGCAGGAGGAGGAGAACGCTGCCTGGCCCTGTCAATCAAGCTTCGGAGGGCGGTGAATGAGGTGGGAGCAAGGAGCCCCTAAGAGTAATGGGGGCATGAATAAAACTAAGATTAGGCTAGTTAGCTGCAGCTGACATAAGCGATGTGGGTATTTCTGGTAACAGAAACCCTTTAATTTTATGTGTTAAAAAATTTATTATTTCTTTCTGGGGGAAAGATTTGCAAGCTTGCATTACCAATTTCTCCTAGGCAAGTCCACCATTTTGTATAGTGTCAGGGATACCTGCCAGGTGATTGCCTTCATCACAATGTCATCCACCCACCCAACCAATCAGCAGTGGGCAGAGAAAGCCGCCAAGTAACTGTCCATCACCCAGTTCCCCAACAGTTTGGGTGCAATGGATGGGGAAATACACCCAGATCCAAAAGCCTTCCTGGCTCTTTGTATTTTAAGTATAAGTGTTATTTTGATGGCACCAGCTGATGTTGAATATCCTTTTATTGCGGTGGCTGTAGGGACATATGGCCACACCAACGACTCCAAATCTTCAGCTATGGGCCGCCGAGTGTAAGGGAACAAGTTTTCATTTCCTCCACTTCAACTACTACCTTCCACAACTGACTCTCATCTTCCATTTGCCATAGTTGCTGATGAGGCCTATCAGATGTGCCTGAACCTCCCTAAGCCATATGGGCAGCGTAATGTAAGTGTTTAACATAAAATGTTTAACTATAGGTTAAGCAGCTTCAAAGTGTCGAATCTTCATGAAGCCCATTCAACTGCTTCCTGAAATAGTTTTATAATGCTCATTAGCGAAAATGTGGAAGCCTCTTGGCCCCTGTAAAGGGCCGTTTATTTTTTTTGGAATGTATGCGGGCATTACCCATTATTACTTATTAAAAATGAATCCAAAGTATTACATGATATTTAGTACATAAGACAAAAAGGCACAATGTTGCCAACATAACAATTTTGCTATCAGCAGAATGACTAGATTGCTTCAAAAACAATCCACCTACAGATCCGCTAACATCGGTGTCTACTGGCCAGGATCACCAACCCACTGGCTCACGTGATTCTGCAGCTGTGAATGCAATGCGAGATTCCTTTGCTCATTATTTTTTTTCTCCTAAAGGCTCTGTACCATGGCAAAGAGATATGGTTTAATTTTTTTCTCATGTACTATTGTTTGAATAAAGGCAAATTGCTGTAAATGTATTTTGGTCCTTTAATCAAAATTTATGTAGATAATACTTATCATATTGGCCAATGTGTGTTGTGTTACATTTGTGTGTAAAATTAATATGCATTTGTGCTTAAAATATGTGTTATACCCTGTTTCTAATTAACAAACTGTTTACATTACCACAACTAGAGATGAGTGAACTTTTGAAAAATTCGCCTAAGTTTGACAAGAAATTCGATTTCTTACAAATTAATTTGTCACGAATCCCTATGTTAAGACCCTATTCAGTTTATCAACCATTGGGACCATTTTTAACGGCCACTAAGACAGAAGTGCACCCGTCTAATGGCCGTTAACAACGGTAATACACTAACGCAATATGGCCTTTTGGGTTTAAAAAAAAAAAAAAATCACCTCATCCACTTATTCGCGCAGAAGCAGTCCGCTCCTCTCTTGATTGAAAAAGACTGGGAGTGTGTTTTTTTCTAAAACAACTCTAGCCTTCATTTTAGGAAAAATGATTAGTTACCATGAACCGCAAGGAATTTTGGCTTCGTGGCAAATCAAATTTTTCCAAAAATTTGGACAAAATTTCACTTTGGATACTTTGCTTCGCTCAACACTATCTACAGATATAACAAGTTATTGAAAGGTCGAAATGGTAGGTAAGGTATTGTGGAAGTCCCTGTGGATGGGATGATCCAGAAGTGGATTGTCAGCAAGGAAGGATTTGGCCAGTATTACATCAGGCAAACAGTCAAAATATTGTTAGGAAGGAGACATAACTTCCTGCCAATAGCCATTGCTATAATGTCTTTGTTGTTCCCCCTACAGACCTGTTTTTAAGCATAGCATAGTTATATACACAGCTCAATCTGCAAGGGACAAATTGTATGTCCAATCATAAGATCTGTTGCATCATGAATGAGCTTGTAGCCTGTTCATTGTGTAAATGTGGACACTTTTGGCATGGCCATATAATCACTACCGAACATTCTTATGAATGCTCATTAACAAAGTTGTAGAATCCTCTTGGCCTCTGTAAAGGGCTGTTCATTTTTTGGGGGGAATGTATGAGGGCATTACCCATCATCGTTACTTATTAAAAATGAAAAGTAAAAAATAATATTTAATACATAAGATGAAAAGGCACAATCTCGCCAACATAAAAATTTTGCAATGATTACATTGTTTCAAAAACAAAACATAAATTACTACACTTCATGGGACCCTCTGTCCTGATCATCAGGCTGGAGCAGGGCACTTAAAAAAGAAGCCGGGCCCCTGGAATAATCTGCAAGACAAGGGGGGGGGGGGGGTGGAGGGAAGAGGAAACTGAAAGAACAGGACCAAGAGTAGAAAGAGTAGTACAGGAAGGGGAAAAGAAAGTATTGGGTAGGAAGCAAGGCAGAAAATGAGTGTGGGGGACAGAGAAGAAATCCTAGGGCCTGCTCTCAGAGTGGGGTGGGGGAGTAGAAATGTGGATGGGACAGAGAAGGGGTGGGGGATAGGAGTGGGATGGGGGATGGAAGTGATAAGGGGGAGTGGTGGGGAGATGGGTTGGGGGGTTTCGCATGAAATCCCTGATGGTCCAGATCACTGCCGCCCAGCAGTCAGGACTTACTTGGTCCAATAATGGAAGCAGAGTTTGGATGAACCGACCAATAGGACTAAGATTCTCCCGGCTGCTCCACCCGACGGATCTGAGCAAGAAGCTACTCTCTAGTCCGAGTGATTTGTTCAAGCAAACACTCCCGAACAAAGCCTGCTAGATCCTCCAACTCTGAGGATATTTAGCCCCTTGTTTCAGTAGGAGGTGACCGAGCAGGTAGGGGACCCCCACTGCCCTGAGCTGGCTCCTGAGAGACAGAGGGCCCCACAATTGCCTCCATTTCAGGCTAGGATGGGGTCTCCCTATGCTGAGCTTTCTAGGTGCTTGTATATGTTCTACAAAGGAAATAAAGTCACATTAGTCATGTGTCCAGGTTCATACTCCATCACACCCAACTATAGATGACTGCGTATTTATTATAAGTCTATAAATTACTTAAATTATGTTTAAATGTCTACATGTGATTATTAGAATTCCCCTTTGAATAGGCTGGGGCCGAACATATACTTAAGAGAAGGCAAAACAGAAATGTATATAGTGTGGTGTCACTAAACCTCCACCATGCTATCAGATATCAGCCCGCATCATCATTTGATTCAGGGCAGAAAACTAGTATTTATTACACTCACCAAGCACAATGAAGTTTTGTAAAAGACACGTATTACGTAAACTACACACCCTAAACGTGCAAGGCACAAACAAACTTTTTAAAATTGAGTTGTCTAAATTTGCCCTGTTAAGCAAGCGTACTCCCAAATAAAATAACTAACACAACTGGATGGTATGACGCCTTGGATGCAGATCCAAAAAGAGATGGCTGGAAACATACAAGTACAGGATTCAAAGCTAATGTTTACTGCCACTTATGTGCATTAGGGAGCTATCCAGTGCTGAAGTCAACTCCTGTCCTTCTGAAGAGGGCAGAAATAGATCTTAAAATAGATTTTCCTCGGGCAGAAGGAAATTTGGTATATACAGCATTGCTGTTTTTGTTTCCGTAAAGTTTTATTGTGATTTACCTATTTTTAAATCTACTATATATATATATATATATATATCCATTAACCCCTTCCCAACCGGCGCCATACTAGTACAATGCTGACCGGGTCTTTAAAGATGGTGCCCACTCCTGAGTGGAACTGGCGCCATAGCCACGGGGTGCCTGCTGTTTCTTATAGCAGACACCCGCAGCTAATCTCCACAAGTAGCGGTAATGCCAGCCATAAAAATTTTACACTTCAGATGCCGTGGTCAATTCTGACCACGGCATCTGAGCACGTGAAACACCAGAAGGGGGTGCTTCCGGTGATGCTCCGGCTCCTCCATGCAGCGATCAGAGGAGCCGGAGCTTGTGTGCAGCAACCTCAGTCTTTGTGAATGACAGGAGGCTGCTGCATAGTATTTCCTATGGAACCCTTGCTCCATAGGAAAGTAGTAATTTTCTCATAGACTCCAATACAAGTGCATTGGAGTCTATCAGAACACCAATCTAATGATTGTTTGTTATAGTTCCCTCTCTCTTCGGCAGGAGCTCTGACACCACTAACACTGGCAGCAGCATGTCCCTTATTTTATGCTCTCCTAATTTTTTTTACAGTCATCCACCAGATTGGCTGACAGATGAACAATTGTATTTCCATACTAAGCACCCCAAAAAATTACTATAGGTCACCAACAGAAATAACAGAAAGATTAACTCTTTTATTAACGTGTCACAGGGGTTATTGAAATGTTTTGCACCCCCAAAAAATAGCTATGTGTCACTGACAACATTTAACGATTAACTCTTGTATTTCCTTGTCCAAGGGGCAATTGAAGAATTTTGCACCCAAAAAAATTGTAATATGTCACGACACAATTAACAGATGCATTAACTATTGTATTTCCGTCACATGGGTAACTGAAGGGTTTGGCACCCTTAAAAATGGCTATGTGTCACCGACACAATTAATAGACTGATTAACTATTGTATTTCCGTGTCCTGGGGGCAATTGAAGGGTTTTGCACCCAAAAAAATAGCGATGTGTCACTGACAATATTAACAGACTGATTATTGTATTTTCGTGTCACAGGAGCAATTGAAGTGTTTTGCACCCCAAAAAATAGCTCTATGTCACCGACACAATTAACAGACTGATTAACCACTGGTGCAAAGGAGTAGTGTTGCACTGACCAAAAAATGACTACAGGTTACCCACAGACTGAAAAGCACAATTAAGCATTGTATTTCTCTGTCACTGGTGTAAAGGTGTTGTATTGCACCCACATAATTGCCTACAGGGGGACAGAGAAGAAATCCTAGGGCCTTCTCTCCTAGTGGGGTGGGGGAGTGGAAATGTGGATGGGACAGAGAAGGGGTGAGGGATAGGAGTGGGATGGGGGATGGAAGTGATAAGGGGGAGCGGTGGGGAGATGGGTTGGGGGGTTTCACATGAAATCCCTGATGGTCCAGATCACTGCCGCCCAGCAGTCAGGACTTACTTGGTCCAATAATGGAAGCAGAGTTTGGATGAACCGACCAATAGGACTAAGATTCTCTCGGCTGCTCCACCCAACGGATCTGAGCAAGAAGCTACTCCCTAGTCCGGGTGAATTTTTCAAGCAAATACTCCCGAACAAAGCCTGCTAGATCCTCCAACTCTGAGGATATGTATCCCATTGTTTCAGTAGAAGGTGACTGAGCAGGTAGGGAACCCCCACTTCCCTGAGCTGGCTCCTGAGAGACAGAGGGCCCCACAATGGGCAACAATGTCTCCATTTCAGGCTAGGATGGGGTCTCCTTATGCTGAACTTTCTAGGTGCTTGTATATGTTCTACAAAGGAAATAAAGTCACATTAGTCATGTGTCCAGATTCATACTCCATCACACCCAACTATAGATGACTGCGTATTTATTATAAGTCTATAAATTACTTAAATTATGTTTAAATGTCTACATGTGATTATTAGAATTCCCCTTTGAATAGGCTGGGGCCGAACATATACTTAAGAGAAGGCAAAACAGAAATGTATATAGTGTGGTGTCACTAAACCTCCACCATGCTATCAGATATCAGCCCGCATCATCATTTGATTCAGGGCAGAAAACTAGTATTTATTACAATCACCAAGCACAATGAAGTTTTGTAAAAGACACGTATTACGTAAACTACACACCCTAAACGTGCAAGGCACAAACAAACTTTTTAAAATTGAGTTGTCTAAATTTGCCCTGTTAAGCAAGCGTACTCCCAAATAAAATAACTAACACAACTGGATGGTATGACGCCTTGGATGCAGATCCAAAAAGAGATGGCTGGAAACATACAAGTACAGGATTCAAAGCTAATGTTTACTGCCACCCATGTGCATTAGGGAGCTATCCAGTGCTGAAGTCAACTCCTGTCCTTCTGAAGAGGGCAGAAATAGATCTTAAAATAGATTTTCCTCGGGCAGAAGGAAATTTGGTATATACAGCATTGCTGTTTTTGTTTCCGTAAAGTTTTATTGTGATTTACCTATTTTTAAATCTACTATATATATATATATATCCATTAACCCCTTCCCAACCAGCGCCATACTAGTACAATGCTGACCGGGTCTTTAAAGATGGTGCCCACTCCTGAGTGGAACTGGCGCCATAGCCACGGGGTGCCTGCTGTTTCTTATAGCAGACACCCGCAGCTAATCTCCACAAGTAGCGGTAATGCCAGCCATAAAAATTTTACACTTCAGATGCCGTGGTCAATTCTGACCACGGCATCTGAGCACGTGAAACACCAGAAGGGGGTGCTTCCGGTGATGCTCCGGCTCCTCCATGCAGCGATCAGAGGAGCCGGAGCTTGTGTGCAGCAACCTCAGTCTTTGTGAATGACAGGAGGCTGCTGCATAGTATTTCCTATGGAACCCTTGCTCCATAGGAAAGTAGTAATTTTCTCATAGACTCCAATACAAGTGCATTGGAGTCTATCAGAACACCAATCTAATGATTGTTTGTTATAGTTCCCTCTCTCTTCGGCAGGAGCTCTGACACCACTAACACTGGCAGCAGCATGTCCCTTATTTTATGCTCTCCTAATTTTTTTACAGTCATCCACCAGATTGGCTGACAGACGAACAATTGTATTTCCATACTAAGCACCCCAAAAAATTACTATAGGTCACCAACAGAAATAACAGAAAGATTAACTCTTTTATTAACGTGTCACAGGGGTTATTGAAATGTTTTGCACCCCCAAAAAATAGCTATGTGTCACTGACAACATTTAACGATTAACTCTTGTATTTCCTTGTCCAAGGGGCAATTGAAGAATTTTGCACCCAAAAAATTGTAATATGTCACGACACAATTAACAGATGCATTAACTATTGTATTTCCGTCACATGGGTAACTGAAGGGTTTGGCACCCTTAAAAATGGCTATGTGTCACCGACACAATTAATAGACTGATTAACTATTGTATTTCCGTGTCCTGGGGGCAATTGAAGGGTTTTGCACCCAAAAAAATAGCGATGTGTCACTGACAATATTAACAGACTGATTATTGTATTTTCGTGTCACAGGAGCAATTGAAGTGTTTTGCACCCCAAAAAATAGCTCTATGTCACCGACACAATTAACAGACTGATTAACCACTGGTGCAAAGGAGTAGTGTTGCACTGACCAAAAAATGACTACAGACTGAAAAGCACAATTAAGCATTGTATTTCTCTGTCACTGGTGTAAAGGTGTTGTATTGCACCCACATAATTGCCTACAGGTCACCCAGAGACTTCTTAATAAAAATAAAAACCTAACACTGCCCCTCGAGGCAGCATCATCCTGTCCCTACACTAGTCAGAACAGAATGGTGGTGCACCACGTGATCTGGCATTAATGCATGCAGGGTCACATGGTGCACTAGCCAATCACAGCCATGCCAATACTAGGGATGACTGTGATGGTTTCCAAGTGCCCACAGCCTTTCAACAAGCTTTATTTAAACTCTGAACATGGATTTTCACACCAATGTCCGTGTTCGGGTACCCAGACACCGTAATATTCTGTACGAACCTGAACAGTGTGGTCCAGGTCCGCTCATTCCAACTTCTTACTTAATTTCACTTTAATGGGTTAAAGGGGTTGTCCGGGTTCAGAGCTGAACCCGGACATATGCTCCAGACTAAAAAAAATATTTAGGAGCCATTGGCTCCTGAACTGAAAAATTTAGGAGCCAAATTAAATTTTTAGTCGTCAAATTTAAATACATATAATTACAATTAAAAAAAGACTTGGAGGAGAAGATGGAATGTCTGGCCCATAATAGAACAGTCCTATCCAATTTTTTTGGGGGACAAGGTGACTAAAAAATGGCGAATTCTGCGTTTTTTATTTATTTTTTTCTATTACGTGTTCACCGCATAGGAGATTTTTAAAAATATTTTAATAGTTTTTCGGACTTTTCGGACGAGGTGATATGTAAAATGTTTATTTATTGTTAATATATTTTATATGTAAAATTGGAAAAGGGGGTGATTAAGAGGCTGTTCAGAAGGCCATAGTACTGCGCATCTGCTCTGCAATACCACGGATGCCGCCCAGCGTGTGTTCCACGATTTGCGGAACACACGGCCGGGCACCCCGTTCAAAACGCCTATTCTTGTCCACTGTTGCGGACAAGAATAGGACATGTTCTGTAATTTCTTGCGGAGCCGCGGCAAGTTTGCACTCCGCCCATTGAAGTGAATGTGGCCGCATCTATTCTGCAAAATTGCGGAATAGATACAGGCACACTCACATGGTCGTGCTGTCCTGGGCTTTGTGCACATGGCAGTAGGGAGGTCACCTGTGCCCACTGCTGGGATCTTTTAATTGCTTGTCCTAAGCACCCTAATAGAGATCTATTAGGGGGAATCGGACTTTACACTCTCCCTGCTGCCCTGTGCTTTGTGCACACGGCAGCAGGGAGCTTACCATGGCAGCCAGGACTGGCGCCCTCCCCCTCCCCTCTCCTCGCCCATTGGTGGCAGCGGCAGCAGCAGCATGGGGGGAAGGGAGAGCTTCCTTCTCCCCTGTGCTGCTGAGGGAACTCAGCAATAATAGTTCTCCGATACTAGGCGCAAATGGCGACAAGACTAAAAAGTCTTGTCGGCATTTGAAAATCCTGAGTCGCTTTGGCGACCATTTTGGTCACCATCTGGAGCCCTCTGCTCATCTTCATCTCTCCGGCCGCCCTGACAGGTCCTTCATCCGTTGCAGTGGTTTCGATTCAATTGTATCGCCATCCAGAGCACCGCAATACAATTGTATCTGGCATGTTTTAACCTGGCAACGCTACTGCTCTGGACTTATTACCCAGTGGGGTGCACCATGCCTCACCATCCCTTTCAGAAAGCAGCAACACATGGTGACACCTTGACAGTGTCCACGGGATCCAGCATAACATTGGGGACACCTGAATCCTGGCCATTGCGCATATTATTAACATGCTATGCTTGTCAATCCTGTGATTTCCTTAAAGGGGTTGTGCAATGATTTTATAATGACCAATCCTTAATATAGGTTATCAATATCTGATTGGCGGCAGTCCAACACCTGGCAACCCCGCCGATCAGTTGTTTGAAGAGGAGACGGTGATCCATGCTAGGGTCACTTCCTGTTCATTAAAATACATGTTGTCTTCCAAGAGGAAGTGCGGTGTAATCAACAGAAAACACAGCTCTTGCTTCCTCTTCAAACAGCTGATCAGCAGGGTCCAAGAAAAGGTCATCAATATAAATCGCTGCACAACCCCTTCACAGGATCGGCACTGGCTGATATTGGTCTTCTTGTGCATGAGCCCTTATACTGTACCGCTGCTGTAAGGGAGACAGCGCATATTGTAGTGAAGAGAAAGTAGTACTCACATGGAGTGCCGCCTCCTTTTCAAACAGCTGACTGGTGGTGATGCCAAACACAGCGGGGGACATTTATTATGAATTATATGCCATGATATTAATGTCACACATATTGTCTCAATGTTTTTTTGTGACAAAATCTGACACTTTTTGCCACTCATTGGACATTTCCCGAGTGCCAAGAAAAGGGGCCGTGGCGTGCTGTGGGCCGCCTCATTTATCATTTTCTACACCAATTTTTTTCCATGGAAAATTACTTAAATTCACACCAGCAAGAGAGTTGGTGTAGATTTTAGTTTGCCGCACGGCCTGCTGGAGGGAGCACAAAAGTTATGATCAGGCCTTCACCTCCAGTCCCAACAGCAGCGCAGAGGGACTAAGACAGTGTCAAAATTGTCAGTCTTAATAAATGTCCCCCAGTATTTTTACATCAACTTCACCTTTTTTATTCCCAAATATCAGACAAGGCTGTCAGGAGACGCATTTTACAATTGACCTCATCTTACAACAACCCACTTAACCTTTGGGTCCAGATCTTGAATGAATAGGACAAGGTCCTGGTGCCATAAAAGGACCAAATGGTGGTTGTCTTAGGAGTTAGGCCCCATTCACACGACCGTATGAATGGGGCCGTATCTATTCCGCAATATTGCGGAATAGATGCAGCCCCATTCACCTCTATGGGAACGGGGAGCCGCCGCACGGAGCTAGCTCCATGCCGCGACTCCGCTGAAAAATATGAAGCATGTCCTATACTTGTCCACATGCACGGACAAGTATAGGCAATTTGAATGGGACCGCCCTTCGTTTGTTCAGAGCGGTGTAGTACACACGCCGGGCGGCCCCCGTATCATTGCGGGTCTGCAATAATGCGGACCCGCAAAAATACGGCCGTGTAAATGAGCCCTTAAAGGGATCTTCCAGGATTAGAAAAAGGGTCTGCTTTTTTTCCCATAAATAGCACCACTCAAGTGAATGGGACTGAGATGCAATGCCAGACATGGTCATGGGCAGGAGTAGCAGTGTTTATCTGGGTAAAAAGGTCTTTTTACAAAAAAGGCAATGTGTCTTTTACAAAAACACAGTTTTGGCTGCATGGTGCGAATATTTAACCACAACAAAAATATCAGGGCAAAATACGGAGATGATGATGGAGAAAATGATGGAGATGTCAGGCATCAGCTTATTCCATTCTCCACATGGAACCAAGCTGAGTTTATGGACGGTTTGGACTGTGACCACTGTGACTCCCATTGGCCATTGGTACGAGGAAATGAATGTCCTTACGGTAAAAAAACTGAGGGCCAGACTGGTTGGCTAATCAGATTGGACCTCAAAGGGCTCTGGCCCATGGCTGTTTTTGGCATAATAGGACTTCCATAGAGGTAGATTGGACCACTACTGTGTCTTCCTATGTCTTATTTCATACGAAGGTGCACAGAGGTTTTTTTATTTTATTTTATTTCACATCAGTCAATCCATTTGTATTGAATTCTAATTTTTCTAGGAGAGAATGGCCCCATACACAGGCATCCTCAGGTTTCCTCAGGTTCTTCAGATCCGGTTGTTAAAATTACAGATCCGGCTGTCAGATGAAGATGAGCCCTTCCATTCCATAGTTTAGCCTTAGGTTTTTTAAAAGTTGGGTGGTATGTGAGTGTAGTGTATATATGGTGTATTTATGTATGTGTACCATGTATATGGTGTATTTATGTGTATGAGTGTTGCATATATGCGATGTATATGTAAACATGTGTCATCACGCCGCATGTCTGCTGTTGAGTAGGGAACCTGTTGTTAAAAATCTGAATCCCACCCCTGCCCATACATGATACAGCTCTGTGCTAAGGATCCACATGAGCCCTAAGAATGCATTGAGTTGTGTGGCAGCTGCCAAAAGGTGGCGCTCTTTCACATGAAAGAATTCTCCATCTAGTTGCGATGGGTGTAGTGAACACATAGCATCCATACTGAATCCTGGCCAAGGAAAAAGCACATCATGATCTATATTGTGCGTTTTTCACACAGCCCTCGCACCACAGAAGTGAATGAGGCTTGCGTGAAAGACTTCTGGATGCAATGCATTTTTCACTAATGGTTGCTGGGAGATGGTTTTTTCACTTACATGAAAAATGCATGCATTCTGCTTAAAATGCGGATGGAAGAAATGCAAACACTCTACGCAATCACAGACGAAACTGCTTGAATTTGCCTGCAAAACCATCATTTTTTTTTCCTGAACAGATCCTGACTAGAGATGAGCGAACTTGCAATTTGCAAGTTCAGCATGTGGGTACGGGTTATCTAAGAATTCCGTAGTGGATTCCGTTACCACGGATCATAACGGAATTCTATGACGGCATGCACCGATAAGCCTTTAAAGGGGTTCTCCAGGAATTAAGACAATGAAAATACTTAAATATTACTTTATTATAAATATATTCCTAAATATCTTTCATTAGCTATAATGGCTCGTTTTGTCTAGGAGCAATGATTAGGAGAAACAAAATGGCCGCCGTCCTATTAGTCCACACTAAACCTGTCCTAATCACACAGGAGGACAAGTTACTTCACAACACTGAGCTAAAGAGCTGCCTCATCCTCCTCTCTGCTCTGCTTGTCAGGGATTATTATCGTGAATACAGTTTATAAGATCTTCAGCTGAATATCTGTGGGAATGGAGTTCATGAGGAGACATGAAGTATAGAGAGGACGGACAGGACAGACTGTGGTAATGGAGACTGCATACATTAGCTGCTCATCAGCCACATCTGCTCATGAACTCCATTACTACAGAGATTCAGATAAAGATCTTATCATCTGTACAAGTAGAGCAGAGAGAAGGATGAGGCAGCTCTTTACCTCAGTGTTGTGAAGTAACTTGTCCCCCTGTGTTAGGACAGGTTTTGTGTGTACTAATAGGACGGCGGCCATTTTGTTTCTCCTAATGATTGATCCCTAGACAAAACGAGCCATTATAACTAATGTAAGGTATTTGGGAATATATTTATAATGAAGTAATATTTACATATTTTCATTTTCTTAATTCCTGGAGAACCCCTTTAAATGCAATATGGAAAAAATACATATAGTCTTGCGTTTTAATACTGAAAAAAAATAACCTCGACAAAAATTAGTTTTTTCTTTTCGTCGCCATATTCTCACCCCTATAAGGGGTAGTTATAGGTATACAGAGCTACGTGAGGACTCATTTTTTGTGTGGTGATCTTTACTTTTCATTGACACCGTTGTGTCAAGTCGTGTGTCAGACTTTTTGATCACTTTTTAATTTTTAGTGTGAGGTGAAGCAGCCATAAAACAGTGAATCAGACATTTTGACTTTTTCCACTTCACCGTTTGTCATATGGGATAAATATTTTTTAGTTCTTAATAGTACGGACGTTATCGTATGTGCAGATTCCCATAATACTGTATGTATTTTTTTATCGTTTATGCGTTTTTATTTTCATTTTGGGGGAAAGGTAGTGATTTTAATTTTTATATTTTTTAAATTTTTTAAAATATTTTTAAAGACCTTTTTTCCACTTTTTATACTATCAAAAGCAACCATCAGCTTATTTTAATCATCTTGGACTTTCTTTTTCGTCCTGCATATCAGAAACCAGAAAGATTAACCTTGCCCATAGACCTCTATTATGACAGATCAAAACGGACTGCTGCTAAAGGTTTCCGTTTTGAATTCCGTCTTACGAATTCCGTTATTTTCCCTTATAACAGAAAGCAATAATGGAATTCATAACAATGTGAGTCCGCCCTTACCTGTCACTTCTGCAAGGATGAGTTTATCAACTGATTCCAAGGGAGCCAGGGATAAGGGGCCGGACGGGAACGCCTTGGACTTGCCGTTTGGTGTTATGTCGGTCTTTAATCTGGCAATTCCTCATCTTGGAATTACAATAAAAGCGTTCCTATTAGAGATGAGCGAGCAGTGCTCGTTACGAGTACTGTAGCGCTCGGCTCCCGTGTGAAATGCCCGCAGGCATGGCGGATCCGTCCTCAGCTGCATGTAAGTCAATGAGGACGGATCGTTTGGTATGACACTCATACCAAACGGTTCCGTCCCCACTGACTTTAAGACGGGTGAGGACGGAACCGTTTGGTATGAGTGTCATACCAAACGATCCGTCCTCATTGACTTACATGCAGCTGAGGACGGATCCGCAATGCCTGCGGGCATTTCACACGGGAGCCGAGCGCTACAGTACTTGTAACGAGCACTGCTCGCTCATCTCTAGTTCCTGTCATTCACTCAATCGTATGCATAGAGACACATAAACACATTTAGCAGCAAGAGTTGCCAAGAAGGAGTCTGTATCCAGTCCCCAAACCGGTGCACCACTCACAGTAAGTTCCCAGCACGTGTCACTCTTAAAGAAGCAATCCCACATAATGTTTTATTCTCTGATCTGTTAGAAAAGTAAATGATGTAAACTGTAGTGAAGGTAATCTTCTTACCAGTTACTGTACTTGTGAGTTATAACCTCCCTTCTGATCCTCAGTTGTGTCGTGTGACCGACACTCTGATCTCCAACTGACACAGGACAGGAAGTCAGTTATTTCTCTATTTATTCCTGTGAGATTGACATTGAGGCTCCCCTAGGAATACATAGAGAGATTGACTTCCTGTCCACACAAAAGATGCTGTGTTATTTGGAGAGTCAGATTGTTGGTCACATGGCATTATGTGCCACCTCTATGCATTAATGTGATGCATACCCCAAACCCTGACTGAAAGGGTCTATCATCATTTATTTTTATCATTTATTTTTCATCAAAAATCCTTTATTTTTATCTTTTGGTGCTCTTTATTCACCCCCACCGAACATAGTGCTGTCCGTCTACAGTATGCCTCCCCCATAACACAACACGAAAATTTAAGGGACTCCAGCAATGATCGTATCTCCTCCATTGTGACTTTATCACAGCCCATATATTTCCTACTGATTTTTTCAAAACTATCACCTTTTTTTCTGCTGGTAACCTACACCAACTGTCAAGTGTGTAAAATAGGAATTTCAGTTCCCAAATATGAAAGCCTTGTAGTTGGTTCACCTGTTTTCTAATGTGCCACTAGGACTTCCATTCGTGTAAACAATTTTGCAAATCTAGCCTAGACTTCAGAACATTTCTCATAGCCATGGGCTTGGTTCACTAAGAGTCCATTCACACGTCCGCATATCATTGCGGATCCGCAAAACACGGACACCGGCCATGTGCCGACACTGTAGAAATGCCTAATCTTGTCCGTGGCTGCGGGCAAGAATAGGACATGTTCTATTTTTTTGCAGGGCCGCGGAACGGAAATGCGGATGCGGACAGCACACTGTGTGCTGTCCACATCTTTTGCGGCCCCATTGAAAATGAATGGGTCCGCACCCGTTTCGCAAAATTGTGGAACGGATGCGGAACCATTCATGTGGATGTGTGAATGGACCCTTAACATGCGAACACTGGGGGCTATTCTGAAAAATTCCTCTCGTTTTCCCCTGGTTAATGCATCCACTACGCCACCCAGGGACATGTCTAGTTGCCCTGAACCCAATTCTGGAAAGTGTAGTGTGCATTTAGCCCTCCTGAGTCAATACTTTGTAGGACTGCCTTTCACTGTAAGTTTTTGGGTATGTCTCTACCAGTTTTGCACATCTAGAGGCTGAAATTTTTACCCATTCTTTTTTTGCAGCTCCGGCTTAGTCAGATTGGATGGAGAGTAAGTTTCAAGTCTTGCCACAGGTTCTCAATGGGATTTAGACCTGGACTTTGGGGCATTCTAACACATGGATATGTTTTTATCTTAACCATTCCATTGTAGCTCTGGTTGGATGTTTAGGGTTGTTGTCCTGATGGAAGATTAACCTCCACCCTAGTCTCAAGTCTTCTGTAGCCTCTAACAGGTTTTCCTCCAGGATCGCCCTGAATGTAGCTCCATCCATCTTCCCATCAATTCTGAGACAGCATTCTGTAGACAGAAAGAACTGAGTATGATGGGAGTGAAGAAAGAGCACCACAAGATGAGAATAACAAAGGAATTGAGGAGGATTTAATAATATGGGATAGATCCCAGACATAATTTAATGGGATCAAACTGTGGTTGTGGGAACCAGAATCAAATCAGAAGTTGAAGCTATTGACACAGCAGGCTCTGTAGGTTTTGGTGCATATTGGGATGGTAGATGGCGTGTGCTATCCAGAGGAAAATGACAGGACTTTTTCAGACTGGACCCCAGTGCTCATATGGTAAGTGAACCATACCCTAACAATGTTTGGCAGGTTGTGATCCCATCCTAGATGTCCTGGTCAGAAAGTCTGCACAGACAGCACTTGGACAGCCTACAGAAGGACATGGACAGACGGGAAAGTACACTGGTGAAAGTAATACACAGTTGTTGTGGAAACTACTGGGTGAGATGAGAAGACGCAGGGTTCCAAAAGTAAGTCTGCAAACAGTTTTGTTTTTACAAAGCTATGAGGTGAAGACGACTTGGGCACATCTTCCCCAGTAGGGAGTGTGCTGAAGGGTTGGGTCAGACAACAATCTAAGATAAAGGATAGGCGTGAACACGTAGATTCAGCAGGTTTGGATAAGTTAATTGGAGCATTATGGAGAATATACAAAAATTAGTCTTAGAGACTTGCCTATTTACCACTGCTCAACTAATATCTTTTTCAGGAGCATTTACAGTGGGTGAGTTGGTGGCAGCATTAAAAACGCCCTCGGGTTTCAGGATGTGCAGGTGCTGGGTAAAAAGGAGATGTATTTTATAGCCCATTCCAAAACAGACCAGTCAAGGGTCGTCATATGGATCACAATAATGCATGGAGGTGGCCCACAACGCCCAGTAGAAGCAATTTGCTGGTACATATTATTAGGTTAAGGGACACACTCCTGGGAGTATTTTTTGATGCACAGAGATGGGAGCACTTTATCACAGTTCCAGTTCAGTGCTATTATGAGCAGTGCAATAGCAGCAGCAGGACTGGATAAAAGAGTACGGAACACATTCAATAGCAGCAAGGGGGTAGAGGAAGCAGCAAATCAAAAGCCATGGTGGCATGGCATGCGCCTCCTCTACAAACAGCTGATCCCCTGCCGATTTGATATTGGGATAGGTCATCAATAAATATAACTATAACTATAAGTATATAACTTGGAGAACCCCTTTAAGGCTCTGAAGAAAAACTTCACAATATGGTGGATTGCAACCTTGTTTTGGAAATGTGCCTGGATGGTGGTCAACTGTTTGTTTTTTCTAATACATTATAATGTTATAGATTTACAGACACTAGCATAGAGTTAACAACCTCAGTGGAAATCCTAGGTATAACAGCTTGCCCTTGCCAGTTTTCACACTATAAGATCAAATTTGAAGAAGATACCCCTTCTGAAAGAGAAGATCCAAAATGGCTGTCAGACTCCAGTAACTGGCTACAGAAATAAGAACCAGACCATGCAAAGCCATCATGTAAGAATGACTCTTCCTGAGCACCTTTGGCACTAATGGGGGGATCTGAGGATATATGTATACCAGATTCTCCTTCCAGCTAATCGATAGGCCATCTGACACTAGAACATGGTGACAGCAGTACATAGAGCAAAGTTGGATATCTTAGTTTTTCCTAGTATCCAGAGTTGGTTTTCCCCACTTCCATACTATCCGAGACAAGACTGTAGAGTTGAGGCTCCACTACACTGGATAAGTTATTTGCAGCCTGTTTATTGATATACACTATTTGGCCAGTCTGACAGCCCTGAGGTATTTCAGGTTGGATGACAATCCCTTTTTCTTGTAGTACATTTTTTGAACCCATATGTGTACCAATTCGCAGACAGGAGTCCTCCTCAGTGAAGATATTTCTGAGGCTAAGGATTCAAATTTTGCCAGCTAGAGGATACTGGGCTTTAGTCACCACTTCAGCTATTAGTGGGTTATGATATTTGTTCCAATGAGTGTATATTGTCTTGGAGGAGTGGACATGAAATATGGCCCATAGTATTACATCTATGATAAAGTTAGGAAATCCAACATTTTCTTGTCATAGCATGGGGAGACTTTGGGGTGAGGAGAGAGGTGACTTGCCCACTTCATGAGTGTATCTCTCCTCTATGAAGACAACTTTATTAGCTTTATCACATTAGCGGCAGCACAGATCCGGCGGGTGAAGGGTGCCACCGGATCCGTGCTGCCGCAGGTACACGTGAGGACACGTGTCACATACACATACACACATAGACATACACACAGACATACACATACACAGACATACTTACATGCTCCCAGCAGCTCCGCACAGCACAGGAGGAGGAGGACGGTGCGCACATAGGAAGATTCCCCACAGTGCCCTCTGCTGGAGGAAGAATCTTCCTATGTGTGCGCAGTCCTCCTCCTCCTGTGATGTTTGGAGCTGCTGGGAGCATGTAAGTATGTCTGTGTGTATGTCTGTGTGTATGTCTGTGTGTATGTGTCTGTCATGTGTGGTGTGCTGTGGACGGATCCGTCATGAACTCCATTGACTTTAACGGACGGATCCGTTTACTGAGTGTGTCACACCAAACGGATCCGTCCCCATTGACTTCCAATGGGGGTCATTCCGGATCCGTCTTGGTGCGGATAAACAGTACGAGAGCAAACCGCAGCATGTTGCGGTTTGCTCTCTGGTCTGAAGACTGAACAGAATGCTTTCAGGTGCTCTCCGTTGTCTTCAGTTCAGTTTTGTCCCCATTGACAATGAATGGGGACAAAACTGAAGCGTTTTATTCCGGTATTGAGCCCCCCTCGATACCGGAATTCCAAAACGCAAGTGTGAAAGTAGCCTTAGCCTATGAGAAATTAGGAGGAAGCCTGGTATTTCAGCTCCTGAATTGGGACTAGCTGTGGCCAGTGTTCCCTGTTCGTGGGTGCGTGGCCACACAGCAATTATAGTGCCCCCGCTCACAAGATTTTAAAGTCCGCTCAAAGGCTGCTGGCAAAATGCCCACAGTTATTTGAATTTCTCCTACGTCCTGTGTGCAGCTCAGTGGGGCGCCGCCTACTCCATACTGCCGCGCTGCTGCTGACTCCTCCTTTTTCTGACCAGAAGAGGAGGACTTAGCAGAGCACGCAGCGGCAGTGCGAGATAACATGGAAGAGGCAGCGCCACAATCTTAGAAGCTAGAGTATGTCTCTAATGACTTGTGGTGTTTTTCTTCTCCCTTCAGCTCAGGGTAAATGTTTGAAGAGAGGAAGTATCAGCCAGGCTGTCAGCTCAGCATCAGCAATAAGAGTTAGAATGCACTCAGCAGCACTAAACTAGCTGCATTGTTTCTCTCTGCTAACACTAGAATGATGCCCCCCTCATTGTATATAGTAATATGGGCTATGATGATATAACCTGGGCATCTCATCTCCTATACATAATTATATGTATAGATGGTACAAGTTATACATCTTGTAGTTATATGGACCATGCTGGTATAACCTAGGTATTGCCTGTATTATACAGGAGATGCCCACTTCCCCAGGTTATACCAGCATGGTCCATATCACTATATACAAGAAGATGTATAACTTATACCAGCTGTACATATATAATTATATACAGGAGATACCCAGGTTATACCAGCATGCTCCATATCACTATATACAAGAAGATGTATAACTTATACCAGCTGTACATATATAATTATATACAGGAGATACCCAGGTTATACCAGCATGGTCCATATCACTATATACATGAAGATGTATAACTTATACCAGCTGTACATGTATAATTATATACTGGAGATACCCAGGTTATACCAGCATGCTTCATATCACTATATACAAGAAGATGTATAACTTATACCAGCTGTACATATATAATTATATACAGGAGATACCCAGGTTATACCAGCATGCTCCATATCACTAGCGGATCGGATTGACAGATTGCTGGGTGGGGCTGGGGAAGACCCGGCGGTCATGGTACACATTGGCACCAATGACAAACTCAGGGGGAGATGGAAGGTCCTTAAAAATGATTTTGGGGAACTAGGAGAGAAGCTCAAGTCCAGGACCTCCAAGGTAGTGTTTTCAGAAATACTACCAGTGCCACGAGCATCACTAGAGAGACAACGGGAGATTAGGGAGTTAAATAAGTGGCTCAGAGGCTGGTGCAGGAAGGAAGGGTTTGGGTTCATGGAGAACTGGGCCGACTTCTCTGTCGGCTACAGACTCTACAGTAGGGAAGGGCTGCACCTTAATGGGGAGGGTGCAACTGCCCTGGGGGAAAAATTGGTTAGACGGCTGGAGGAGCTTTTAAACTAGGATCTGGGGGGTGGGTGGGGGGGTAATACTAATAAGGGGGTAGATAGTGTAGAGAGAGAGTGGGTCATAGGAAGGAAAAGTGGGGGGTTAGTGGGGGCTGGGGTTAGTAAGGAATGTAGGGAGAAGCCTGTGCAAAACAACAACCAAAGTAACCCAAAAAACACGGATGTTCACTTCACAGGTAATAGTAATTTAAAAAGGGGGGTAAAAATATACATAGACCTCTTAAGTGTATGTGCGCTAATACCAGAAGCCTGACTAATAAAACTGGTGAACTGGAATTAGTGATGTGTGAGGAGGACTATGACATAGTGGGAATAACTGAGACATGGCTGGATGATAGCTATGACTGGGCAGTTAATGTACAGGGTTACAGTCTGTTTAGAAAGGATCGCCAAAACCGGAGAGGAGGAGGAGTCTGCCTTTATGTAAAGTCCTGTCTAAAGCCCACATTCCGGGAAGATATAAGTGAGGGACATGAAGATGTGGAGTCACTGTGGGTAGAAATACATGGAGCCAAAAACAATAATAAAATACTAATAGGAGTTTATTATAAACCACCTAGTATACCAGAGCCCATAGAAAATCTACTTCTAAACGAAATAGATGAGGTGGCAAATCAGAATGAGGTCGTTATTATGGGGGATTTCAACTACCCAGATATAGACTGGAAAACTGAAACCTGTATATCTCATAAAGGAAACAGGTTCTTGGAAATAACCAAAGACAATTACCTTTCCCAACTGGTTCAGGACCCGACTAGAGGGAAGGCCATACTGGACTTAGTATTAACCAATAGACCTGACAGAACAACAGATGTGCAGGTCGGGGGACACCTGGGTAACAGTGACCATAAAATAATAACCTTCCAACTGTCATTAAAAAAAGCATTTCTTCGGAGAGGAACAAAAATACCAAACTTCAAAAAAGCAAAATTTAGCCAACTAAGAGAGGCCATAGGCCTAACTAACTGGGACAAAGTCCTCAAAAATAACAATACAGCCACAAAATGGGATATTTTAGAAAGCATCCTAATATCTAATTGTGAGAGGTACATACCTTATGGGAATAAAAGGTTAAGGAACAAGAAAAAACCAATGTGGATAAACAGAACTGTAAAGAAAGCAATAAATGACAAACAGAAAGCATTTAAATCACTAAAACAGGAGGGGAGCGAGGAAGCATTGAAAAACTATAAGGAAAAAAATAGAATATGTAAAAGACAAATAAAAACAGCCAAACTAGAGACTGAGAGATTAATCGCCAAAGAGAGTAAAACTAACCCTAAAATGTTCTTTAATTATATAAATGGTAAAAAGTATAAACCTGAAGGTGTCGGCCCCTTACAGAGTAATGAGGGGGGAGTTGCAGAGAGCGATGAGGAGAAAGCAAAGCTACTAAATATCTTTTTCTCCACTGTATTCACAGAGGAAAATAAACTGTCAGATGAAATGCAGAATATAAAAGTAAATTCCCCTTTAAAAATGCCCTTTCTGACCCAGGAAGAAGTAGAGCTGCGTCTTAAAAAGATTAAAATAGACAAATCACCAGGACCGGATGGCATACACCCCCGTATCCTAAGAGAATTAAGTAATGTCATCGCCAGACCCTTATTTCTCATATTTAAGGACTCTATACTGACAGGGAGTGTTCCACAGGATTGGCACATAGCAAATGTGGGGCCAATATTCAAAAAGGGTCCAAAAACAGAGCCCGGGAACTATAGGCCGGTAAGTTTAACATCTGTCGTAGGTAAACTGTTTGAGGGTTTTCTAAGAGATGCTATCTTGGAGTACCTCAATGAAAATAAGCAAATAACTCCATATCAGCATGGCTTCATGAGGGATTGGTCATGTCAAACCAATTTAATCAGTTTCTATGAGGAGGTAAGTTCTAAACTGGACCGCGGCGAATCAATGGATGTCGTATATCTGGACTTCTCCAAAGCATTTGACACGGTACCACATAAAAGGTTAGTATATAAAATGAGAATGCTTGGCCTGGGAGAAAATGTCTGTATGTGGGTAAGTAACTGGCTCAGTGATAGAAAACAGAGGGTGGTTATTAATGGTACATACTCAGATTGGGTCACTGTCACTAGTGGGGTACCACAGGGGTCAGTATTGGGCCCTATTCTCTTCAATATATTTATTAATGATCTTGTAGAAGGCTTGCACAGTAAAATATCAATTTTTGCAGATGACACTAAACTGTGTAAAGTAATTAACACAGAAGAGGACAGTACACTGCTACAGATGGATTTGGATAGACTGGAGGCTTGGGCAGAGAAGTGGCAGATGAGGTTTAACACTGACAAATGTAAGGTTATGCATATGGGAAGGAATAATGCAAGTCACCAGTACATACTAAATGGTAAATATTGGGTAACTCTGACATGGAAAAGGACCTGGGAATTTTAGTGAACAGCAAACTAAGCTGCAGAAACCAGTGTCAGACAGCTGCTGCCAAGGCCAATAAGATAATGGGTTGCATCAAAAGAGGCATAGATGCCCGTTATGAGAACATAGTCCTGCCACTTTACAAATCACTAGTCAGACCACACATGGAGGACTGTGTACAGTTCTGGGCTCCTGTGAACAAGGCAGACATAGCAGAGCTGTAGAGGGTTCAGAGGAGGGCAACTAAAGTAATAACTCGAATGGGTGGACTACAGGACCCAGAAAGATTATCAAAATTAGGGTTATACACTTTAGAAAACAGGCGACTGAGTGGAGATCTAATTACTATGTATAAATATATCAGGGGTCAGTACAGAGATCTCTCCCATCATCTATTTATCCCCAGGACTGTGACTGTGACGAGGGGACATCCTCTGCATCTGGAGGAAAGAAGGTTTGTACATAAACATAGAAGAGGATTCTTTACGGTAAGACCAGTGAGACTATGGAACTCTCTGCCTGAGGAGGTGGTGATGGTAAGTTCACTATAAGAGTTCAAGAGGGGCCTGGATGTATTTCTGGAGGGTAATAATATTACAGGCTATAGTTACTAGAGAGGGGTCGTTGATCCAGGGAGTTATTCTGATGCCTCATTGGAGTCGGGAAGGAATTTTTTTCCCTAAAGTAGGGAAAATTGGCTTCTACCTCACAGGGGTTTTTTGCCTTCCTCTGGATCAACTTATAGGAGAACAGGCCGAACTGGATGGACAGATGTCTTTTTTCGGCCTTATAAACTATGTTACTATGTTACTATATACAAGAAGATTTATAACTTATTCCAGCTATACATATATAATTATATACAGGAGATACCCAGGTTATACCAGCATGCTCCATATCACTATATACAAGAAGATGTATAACTTATACCAGCTGTACATATATAATTATATACAGGGAATACCTAGGTTATACCAGCATGGTCCATATCACTATATACAAGAAGATGTATAACTTATACCAGCTGTACATATATAATCATATACAGGGAATACCTAGGTTATACCAGCATGCTCCATATCACTATATACAAGAAGATGTATAACTTATACCAGCTGTACATATATAATCATATACAGGGAATACCTAGGTTATACCAGCATGCTCCATATCACTATATACAAGAGGATGTTTAACTTATACCAGCTGTACATATATAATTATATACAGGAGATACCCAGGTTATACCAGCATGCTCCATATTACTATATACAAGAAGATGTATAACTTATACCAGCTGTACATATATAATCATATACAGGGAATACCTAGGTTATACCAGCTGTACATATATAATCATATACAGGGAATACCTAGGTTATACCAGCACGCTCCATATCACTATATACAAGAAGATGTATAACTTATACCAGCTGTACATATATAATTATATACAGGAGATACCCAGGTTATACCAGCATGCTCCATATCACTATATACAAGAGGATGTATAACTTATACCAGCTGTACATATATAATTATATACAGGAGATACCCAGGTTATACCAGCATGCTCCATATCACTATATACAAGATGGTGTATAACTTATACCAGCTGTACATATATAATCATATACAGGAGATACCCAGGTTATACCAGCATGCTCCATATCACTATATACAAGAAGATGTATAACTTATACCAGCTGTACATATATAATTATATACAGGAGATACCCAGGTTATACCAGCATGCTCCATATCACTATATACAAGAAGATGTATAACTTATACCAGCTGTATATATATAATTATATACAGGAGATACCTAGTAGGCTAGATTCGATGTTTGACCGATGTATCGATAATTATCTCTTGGTTGATTGTCCTATCGCCAACCTTTGACTAAGCATTGCCCATCTCTAAGCCGACCCCGCTCTTCAGATGCCAAGGCTTAGAGGGAACACTTGGCTGTGACTCCTTGAAATACTGCAGATCAAGGAACCATTATCCTATGACAGCTGTATGATTGTATGCATATCCACGAGAAACTGTTGTTTGGAGGATGCTTTCACCCACCAATTGTCAAGATATGGGTGATAGTCACATCTTGCATCCTTAGAGACCCTGTTAGAATTGTGATACTGGTAAATGATGAAAAATGTTTGAGTTTTGTGTGTAACACAACCAAGGGAAATATCCTGTGGATGTATAATATGGGAATTTGCAGGAAGATATCCATGAGAAGTATTTTGACTAGAGATGAGCGAATCTATTCGCTGCTTCGAAGAATCGTTACAAATCTTTGTTATTTCCTACTCCAAAGCGAATCCAGATCTTTTCAGATTCGCTCCATACGAATCTAAAATGTTCTTAAATCTTTGTATGCTACCCCTACGTAAGCATCTGATAATTTGTACGCTAATGCATACAGATTCAGTTAAGTAGCGTACTTTTACTGTATGTTCGTTATTTGTGCGGAAATGTTTGCAGTGGATGGGTTAGAGCGGCAAAAAGCCCGGTAAGAACCCGGTCAACTGACCTAGGGGGAAGGGCTTGCTCTGATTGGCCCATAGGCTGAGTAAACAAGTTACTTCACTTGTGCTGCGCCTGCTGAGTCAAGCAGGAGTTTGTGAAAGACAGAGAACTGTGTTCTGTAACTTCTGTTGTTCTGGGCACCATTACAGTTATCAGGGCTAGTGCAGGGCTAGTAATATTAATCAGGCAGGGAGAGTGAGGGAGGAGACAGGGACAGAGACAAAAACCTGATTGCCTGCCACAGTCAAGTGAAAATGTCTGGCACTGGAAAGCAGAAGGGTTCCACAGAAGGGTGCCATCATAATCCTGGCGGTCCATCACCCTGAACATATATTTAAGCTCTCCAGAGCTAAATGTTGAACATCTGGATGCCATATTGAAAACTTCGCCCTGCCTCTGAGGACTGTACGCCGCAGCCTAGCGTCGTATATATGCATGCATATTACACAATCGCAAGACAACAGTAAGCTAATGATTCGTGCGCACTTTGTACACTCATGTGTACGTATTCAGTTAAGTAGCGTGTCGTTAACAACGCTAGATTGTATGTTCGTTATTTGTGCGGGAATGTTCGCAGAACACGACAAGAATAACGAATATTTTTAACGCAACTTCGACCGAATAAATTCATATTAAGAACGAATCTTTTTATAAATTCGTCGAATATTCGCCGAAGCGAATCTCGCTCATCTCTAATTGTGACCAAAAATCCAAGGCCTGTGGAGGCCAAGTCAGTGCGAAATGGCCATTGCCTGGCTACTGCATACTGCATCCTCATGCCAGTGTATTTTATGGATGCTTGATACACTACTAAAGAGGATATTTTAATTGGTAACTGTTGCATTTTCCTTTTGTTGAAGAGCTCTGGATCAACTTGAAGGAAAACAGGCCGAACTGGATGGACAGATGTCTTTTTTCGGCCTAATAAACTATGTTACTATGTTACTAGCTCTTCAGGAGTTTCAGCTGATTGGAAGAGGAATAAGGTAGTGCCAACTTTTTTTTTTCTTGCTTTCTTTGTAGGCGTTTTTAACCTTAGCATTATCTAGTGACCAGAAAAATCTGGAAGAAACAGGTTACAGAAATGGATCTTGGATGACACTGTACATTGGCAGGCCACTGTTTGACACGAAAAGATCTTCTGCCAAGAAGTCATAGGAGCGTCACAGAGGAACTCTGATGCAGATTTCAGACCACACCTAACTCTTAGAGAAGGGAGGCAGTATACAGACAGGGACGCAGAGCCTGGAAAGTGTCTGTAATGGCTCATGCACACGAACTTGTGTTCTCAGTGCCTGTGCTGTGGACTGCAATTTGTCACTTGAATGGGGTCCGCGATCCACATCCGACGGTCTACACTGCAAAAAAGTAGTGCGGTGCGGAGGCACGGCCAGAAACACCACAGAAGCACACCATGGTGTTCCGATTCGTGCCTCCGCTCCGCATCTCCATGATTGCGGACCCATTGAAGTGAATGGGTTCGGGATCCGTGATGCGGGCTGCACACGGCCGGTGCCCGTGTATTGTGGACCCGGCGTATGTGCATGAGCCCTAAATGGCATAATATAGTAAGACTCTTCATCATGACCTAGAGAGAAATAAAATATACTAGAGCAGATAGATTATATTGTATACGGCAGGGCACTCAATATTTGTACACCACAATTTATTTTTCTAAATCCACCTATACATTAAAACAAATATCAGTTAAAATCAGTTAAAATACAATTTCGCAGATGTGTCAAGGTGCACCCTCTGCTAGCTCATATATACACTCCTGACGGTGATCCTATGGCACAAATGCAGATATCCACAACGTAATTGAATTCACATATCTAATACATACAAACTATAATACTATTATTATTGACTGCTGTCACTTGTATACCACCCTATATTTCATGCAATAGACATATGAAAGCCTATATGTTGATAGTATCTTTGTTATATCACTGAATACATGAAGGCATATGATAGTAGTAGTTAGTGGTACTCCAAATCTTCTGTTGTAGTTCACTTTCACTTAAAGAAAATGGTCTGAAGAAAGAGTCTTATACATATACCAATGAATGCTGTTAGTGTAGTTAGTTGCTAATGTCACAATTGGTCATATCAGGTACTTTTCCACCTTCTTCTTGTAGTTTGTTCGGTCTGCCTGCCCGCATAGAAGATCGCGGCTAGTGTTCCGGAGTGTTTCGTGGCGTCCCACGTGACTCCGCTTTGTCACCGCCTTGTTGGTCACGTGGTTCAAATCATGTGACCTGACGTCATACAGGTCCTGGTCGATGTTCTATTTCCCAGGTCCTGAAAATAAATGGGCTCATTTTGAATGCAGAACCGATTGCACTTATGAAACTTGCTCTCCTTCACTTTTACAGCTGGCCAGCATCACTCCTTTGGAAAACGTGCACTCAAATCATCAGAACGCCCAGACGCGTTTCGAAGCAACTGCTTCTTCTTCAGTGGGTCTGTTTGATTTGAGTGTCCACTTCCTTTTATATCTCCACCTTTGGGCGGTACTTAGATTGTTCATGTTAATTTAGTCATCCATGTTTGCCACATGTTTCCTGATTTTGCCTCATATATAAAAATAAATAAAAAAAGCAATAAGCATAAACATCAAAAGTGGAAATAGCGTAGCCATCATCTCATTATCTTAGCCACTTAAATTATCGTTATTTCTTTATACCAATTTGGTTGCGATTTCCTTGCGTTTCTAATACCTTTTATTTATACTTTCATAGATTAATCATTATTTCTAGCAGCCATCAATATAAACATTAATTATAAAGATAAAAACGAAATAAAAATATAAAATAAAAAATAGCAATATTAATAAATCTTTCATCATACCATCATTCGCTATATTACACATATGGTAAACAAATATCAATCGATTGCGGTTTTTGCACCATATTTGATAATTGATAAAAACCCTTTCCAAATTGAATTCTTCTTAACGACACATTATTCTAGATACATAATTCTCTTTTATCTTTTTCTTTTTTTCTTCTTATTTTTTCTTTGTATTTTTTTGTTTGTTTTTTTCTTTATTTCCACATATTTGATGTTTCATATTGAATAGTGGTTGGGGGTGAATGTCGTCCAGGGAGGCGAGATCGTCGTGCTGATAAACAGCCAGACTGACGATCTCACGTCTCCAGACGTCAGTCACCCCTATAAAAAATCAAATATCTCCATTTCAGAGTTCAACTCCCTTGGAATTAACGTCTCAAATTCATATATTCTTTTTGACTCCATTCTTGACATCTGTCTAATTAAATCCCCACCTCTCCATGGTTTTAAAAGTTTTCTAATGCCGCAAAATATTAAATTTTTGTCGGATCTTGGTTATGTACTTCTCTAAAGTGTCTTGATACGGCATGACTTTCCAATCCCTTTTTAATATTATTCACATGTTCAGCTATTCGTATCTTCAGGCTACGTTTAGTACGCCCAATATATTGTTTATTGCAACTACAGCATAAGATATATATCACTTCGCACGTATTACATGTTAGTGTTTCCTTTATTGTATGTTTTAAGTTATTCTGTGTCGATGATATTTCTATAGTTTTTTTCGGAAACTTGGTTATTTTACAACCAGTGCATCGACCACACCTAAAAAAACCTTCCATTTTTAACCAATTTTGATTTGTTTTATATGTCTTTTTATCTTTTATTGTTGGTGCTATTTTTAGTCCCAAATTGGGAGCTTTAGTATATGAAATACGGGGATTCATTGGTATTACTGGTCCTAATGTCTTATCATCTAACAAATGGTACCAGTGTTTTCTAATTATATTTTCCACCTTTTTATAGTGCATCTGAAAGGGAAGGACTAATCTAAGATTGTGATCTGTATTATTTAATATCTCATTTTTTGGGCTAAAGAAATCATTTCGATCCTTATTTTCAACTTTATTCAATGCTGTTTCTATAACTGATATAGGGTACTCTTTTTCAAGAAATTGTTTAGTAAGTGCCTCTGCCTCTTTTTTGTAATCTTCCAAATGTGTGCAATTTCTTTTAATCCTTCTAAACTGGCTGACCGGAATATTGGTCAGCCATCTAGGTAAATGTCCACTCGTGAAAAGAATATAATTATTTTTTGACACCTCTTTTTTGAAAGTACAACAGTTGATTTTGTTATTTTGTATCCTTACATTCAGATCAAGGAATTCCACCTTTTCTGTACTAATATTGACAGAAAATTTCAGGCCTTTGTCATTATCATTTATTTTCCCTAGGAACCGATCTAATTTCTCCATAGTATCCTGCCAAATAAAAATCACGTCGTCAATGTAGCGGCGCCAGAGCAGCAAATAAAATATACTGTCTACTTCTTCCTACTCAGCTTTCTAGGGGCCATGGTGATTGTTGATTGATTGATCACTGCTGCTTACTAACCTGTCTCTGTCTATTTATGACATTTATGCCATAGGATGTCCAGGAAAGTTAACTTAGGTGAGGGGAAGTAAAGGACAGCTGAATGAGTATGGGTAGCATGAGGGGGGCAAATGTATAAGGCCTCTTTCACACGAGCGTCACGGTTTCAGTCCGGATGCGTTCAGGGTGCGTTCTGGAAAATCTGCACGCATCCGCACGCAATCGCAGTTAGTTTTTGACTGCGATTGTGTACGTTCGTTCAGTTTTTTCCGCACGGGTGCGAAGCGTTTTGTTGCGTTTTTCACGCGCGTGATAAAAAACTGAATGTTTACAAACAACATCTCTTAGCAACCATCAGTGATTCACGCAGACCCATGCACTTCAATGGGGCCAGGGCTGCGTGAAAAACGCAGAATATAGAACATGCTGCGATATTCACGCAACGGCGAACTGATGTGTGAAAAACATCGCTCATCTGAAAAGCCCCATTGAAATGAATGGGTCAGGATTCAGTGCGGGTGCAATGCATCACGCATTGCACTCACGCGGAAATCTCGCCCGTGTGAAAGGGGCCTAAAGGTGAGGAACAGGAAGGTCTTATACACACCTACTGTTTGTGTATAATTACAAGGATTCAGTGGTCTGTCATTTCTAAGTTAAAATTAAGTGGTTGCCGAGAAAACAATATCACAAACATTGTATCCCAGGCCTGGAAAAGAGTCACGGACACCTGAGAAGAGTCCTGGTTATTCATGAATTCCAGATCTCCCTGCCCACCTGCTGATGATTGACAGTCTTCTACCTAGTTTTCTCCCTTTCTCTCTAGGAGATAACTGCCAATCATCAGCAGATAGGCGGGAGAGCAGGAGATTATGAATAACCATGACTCTTCTCAGGTAGATTTGACTCTTTTTAAGCCCTGGGCTGCAATGATTATGATGCTGGTTCTAAGCAACCACTTACTTTTAGCTCATGAATGACACACCGCTGAAATCAGCATTTCTGTCCCTATTTTATGCTGAGGTCAACATAAGGTTGATGACAGGTGGTGCTACTCCTTCAAGCAAAAAAAATTAACAAAAATCACAGAAAAAGATACAAAGATACATCCTGTGTGTGCAACGCACCGCCGCCCAGTGCCCTATCGCGTCCCAGGTTTTAGTGGAAACCCGAGTGGTGTGGTGCGGCCTATATGTGTCACAGTGCTTCTTCCTGGATACAGAGGGACCCCAGACTTAGGTTCCGTAGCATTAAAAAGGGGAATAATTGAGGGCTGAAGGAAAAATAACTTGAGTCCCGGCCTTAATATGAACTTCAACAGCAGCTTTACTTGCATAAACTTTAATTTAAACGATTTGCAGGCCTTGTCTTGGATCCAGCAGGCTTTGGGATAAACTGACAACCTACACAAATGCCCCCTCACAGGGCAAAAGGACACACCAGTAACAGGATATATAATAAAAATATCCAAAATTTATTATTTATCTTTAAAAATACATATCACAATATATATCAAATACATTTATGGGACAAAACAGTCAGCCCAAAATAATGGTATACATATACCAAGAGTGAAATGGTGAAAAAGAGGTACATATCTGTGGTCAATGACCTCTATATCTTACATAATAACAGTGGAGGGAATATAATCACCTCCCCTCACACATATAACTCACCCATGGACATGATCTGGGGACTCTACCAGTGTCAAAAAAACACCCTCGACACGCGTTTCGCCTCTACTGCTTCGTCAGGAGGTTAAGGAATAAATAAAAGTCTGTCCTTATAAACCCACAAAGGCGCCCAAATTTAAAGAAAAATGATAAGAGACAGGTGTTAGCTATGTGACGCATACCGCCCGATGATGCGTGTCACGCTGCCGGTGAACCGCAACACTCATCAGAGGGAGGGGTGGAACGCACGCCATGCGTTCCAGCCCGCCCACCAAGGAAACATGTGACGGCCCAGCGCCACGCGAGACGCAGCGCATCCAAGCGATGCGTTCCACCTGCTCACATGGTGCGATGATGGGTAAATCACGGAGGTGTAATCCACACCCCCCAAAGGAAATATAAGCTTGGGAACCTGAGGAATGCTACATACCCAAATACATGGAGAAAAGAAAAAAATATATGTAAAATACAACACTACTGACTATATAGCAGTATGACAATACCACAAATTCATAAAAATAACATGATTATTATGACCTGATGGATAAAACTAATAATAATCTAATACATAAAATGCAATAGTGAAAAAAAAAGAAAAAATACAATTGTGCAAATATAAATCAATAATACATAATCAGTTATACATATAGATTTAAGGGCTAAAAATAGCCATAATCAAAATACAGTGAAAAAATATAAAATGTAATACCCAAAAAAGTGAACACACTACAAAGTGCAATAAATAAAATAAAATGTAAATTCATACATGCAAGTGATATAGTGTTTTTTGTTTTTTTTCCTCCCTAGTATACTGTGTATAAATGCATTTTAAGGCCCCTTTCACACGAGCGGGAGACTCGCATGTCTCCCGCAACGCATCTACAGGGCTGGACTCGGCACGGACAGGGATCGCATATAATGCTATGCGATCCCTGTCAGTGCGGAGTCCAGCCCTGTAGATCCGTTGCGGGAGACATGCGAGTCTCCCGCTCGTGTGAAAGGGGCCTAAGACAAAATACAATCTCATCGAAATTCCATCAGGACAATTGCATTCCCTTTAGTTGTTCTTTTCATCCCATCTTCAGCTCACACCATTTATGTATCTTGTCTTGCTGAGTCACGGTTTACCAATGACACCTTAAATAATAATATTTAGTTCCTATATTCCAAACGTATTCCATCCCATCGGGTATCCAAAAAAGATATAAAGATAAAAAGCCAGGCATCCCCATATGTATGAGAACAGACTAAAGAGAAAATAAAAATTAGACAACCACAGTACTATACACAGTCCAACACAAAATTAAATTTAAAAAATACTTAAAGGAAGGAGTTAAAGCTGAGAGCTTCATTTAAACCTTGCGGAGCCACTGTACCCAACAAAACCATCCATTTTGTTTCTTTCTGGAGGAGACATCGTTTGATGCCCCAATACCCAATCTAACACGATCAATGACTCTAAATGAAATCCCTCTAGGGTTGCTCATATGGGACTCCCTAAATGTTTAGCAATGGGCTTTAATTTCTTCAATTTATCTGGTTCTGTGATGTCCTTCGCTGCTCTGATATCTCGTATGTGTTCCAAGACACGTACCTTAAGGGCCCTAGTTGTCATCCCTATGTAGATAAGATTACAAGGATATTTAAGCATAATAAATGACCACTTCTGTGCTGCATAAGTTGTGATGAACTTTACGGAATTCCCTATCCTGCAGAGCAGTTTCCACATGGAAACGAACCCCATTTCGGGCCTTTGTTCCCAAATAAACCACCCTTCCAAGGAGCTACATAATGACTCTTAGTGATGATATCTCTTAAATTCTTGGATCTCTTACAGGTAATTAGGGGCTTTTCAGGGATTTGTCCCCTTAAATCCCTATCCGTTAGCAAGATTTGCCAATGCTTTTGAAAAATACCCTGTATTTCCTTCCATTGGGTATTAAAGTTCATAACCAATCTGGGGTAACCATCTCCCTTATTAGATCTTTGTTTACTCACCAAGATGGATTCCCTTGATGCATTCTTGGCCTTAATATAACCTCTTGTGATAAGCCTCTTGCTATACCACCTCTCTTCAAATCTTCTGGATAGGTCCACTGCTTGACATTCAAATCGACTGTCGCTTGAGCATATCCTTCTTTCCCTACAGAACTGACCTGTGGGTATTGCTCTAGAGACCTGCAGATGATGGGAGGAGGTGAAATGTAGTAGGGAGTTAGTAGAGGTTGGCTTCCTGAACTCATCTGTGCCCAGGAAGCCCCCCTCGTCAACAGATATCAGAAGGTCAAGAAATTCAGCCCTATTTCGGCTGACCTGCCATGTCAACCTTATATTAAGGTCATTACAGTTGAGGTCAGCCAAAAATTGATCCAAGTGCGACGCCGAGCCCTGCCAGATGAAAAATACATCGTCAATATACCTCGACCATGAGACCACAGCGTTGTGACCCCTCGTATTCATCACTATCTCCCTCTCCCACAGCCGCAAGAACATAGCTCCCATAGCTGTTCCCCCAAGCTGCAGGAAGAAGTGATGTTTAAACATAAAGACATTGTGCGTCAACGCAAATTGCAACAATGTCATGATGAGTTCAATCAGTTCCCTATCTAGACTCATCATCTCCAGGAAGAATCTTGGTGCCCGTAGTCCATGGTCGTGGCATATCAACGTGTACAGGGACTCGACGTCGCACGTGACCAAAAATATATCATCTTCAAGGTGAACCACAGTGAGTCTCTTCAGGACATCAGTCGTGCTCTGAACAAAGGATGGCAATGTCTCAACACATTTCTGGAGGTAAAAGTCCACGAACCGGCAGACTGTCTCACACAGTCTGCCGACCCCCGAGACAATTGGCCTCCCCGGAGGACAGGTAACGTTCTTATGAACCTTGAGGAGTAGATAAAACGCTGGAAGGACCTGAAAATCGGTTGTCAGGCCCTCCAACATTTTAGAACCAATAACCACAGATTCATAAGCCATTTTTAAAATACCACCAAGCCCCTCCTTATATTGTTTCATGGGGTTACGTTCCAACCTCTGATAACACCCAATATCCCCCCACGGTCGAAAAGCCTTTTTCTCGTACATCTGCACCGGCCACACCACAACATTGCCCCCTTTATCCGCAGGTTTCTAATTATCCTTGAAGGTACCAGTCTGAATACCCTCCAGGTCTTTTTTCACTAATTTAACAAAAATGTCTACTGCTGGACAAGATGTTAGCGGGGGCCAATGTTGTGATTGGCGGTGCAGATGCACAGGAAATTTAGAGCCCTTCATCTAACAATGATTGTAAATCACGTATAGTTTGTAATTCTAAAGGAGAAAGAGAAGAATCTCCTTCCTCTATCTTGTTAAAGTATTTTTTAAATAATAATTTTCTTGCCAAAAGTTCCAAATCTCTCACCGACGAAAAGTAATCAAACCTTTCCACCAGAGAGAAAGTCAGACCCTTACGCAAGACTGACAACTGGGGTTGTGTAAGTGAAATATCTGAGAGGTTAATTACCTTTAATGTCTCTTGGCTCGTTTCACCAGGGAACTGTTCTGTCCTGTCTTCCTTTTCATGGAGGACGTTCTTAGGCGGGAGGCCCACATTTCCTCGCCACCTCTTTCTCCAGATCCCCTGCGCATGTCTAAAAAATGTTCTCCACGTCCTTGACTATTGGAGGATGAAGTTGAAAGGGATTGTGAGTATGGAAAAAAGGGTAGGCCCGGCTTAAGTTAGAGACACTGCAATATGGCAAGATGGATGGAGGGGTGGCACTCCCTAATCCGTGGCTATACTACCTAGCAGCCCAATGCCAACATATGCAGGATTTAAACAACCCAGGGAGGTGGGCGGTGTCTGTGAAAATGCTTAGCTACGCTCAGAAAGCGCCTGATTTGATGGCCTGGTTAGAGGGAGGGAATAGGTGTGTGGGTGGTAGTACGCCGGCACTCATCAATCTGATGTTTAAGGTATTCTGCATACACTACCATCACCCCTTTGTGGAATAATGATAAGCTCTCGGAGTTCAAAAAGCTGGAGGGTCTGGATAACTGGCGACGTGGGGGTATTGCCAGGCTTGGGCATATACTGGAGGGCGACAGGCTTAAACTGTTTAGCTCCTTGCAAAGCGAGTTTGCTTTGATCACACTTGTATACAAGGGAGTGATGGAGAAGGGTATGATTTCGCTGGTATACCAATTACTTGTGGAGAAATATTCACTGAAGCATCCACTCACTAGAATGAAAAAATGGGAAGATGACATGGGAGCTATTGGAGAAGGGGAATGGTCCTTAATCTTGGAAGCCATTCCTAAACTGTCTTTGAGTGAGGGGGCCAAGTTATCCCAACTGTTTATCATTCATAGGGTCTACAAGACACCGATATTCCTGCACAAAATTGGTATACGACCGGATGACAGTTGTCCTAGATGTGTGGGGGGGAGGGGAGGGAGGGGCAGGAATGTTTCACATGTTATGGCAATGTAAAATGCTTGACCCTTACTGGGAGGCTGTGTTAAAAATAATATCTGACAGTTATAAAATTGCTATGCAGAAAGACCCGAAAATGTGTATTCTAGGACTAACGGAGGGCCTGGCCTTGATGGAACAAGAAAAGATAGCAGTAGGGAGGTTACTACCGTATTTTTCGCTTTATAAGACGCACTTTTTTTCCCCCAAAAGTGGGGGGAAAATGGCAGTGCGTCTTATAAAGCGAATGGTGCCATTTTTACATGGCTGAAACTGATACATCGCTGGCCGCTATGCTACACAGCGCGGCCTGCGATGTATCAGTTACAGCTCTATCACGCGGGGTGGGAGGAGGGGCTGGAGGCCGGCAACTGATGTTGCACTCGCGGCGGGGCCCAGTGCAAGTCACTGTACTTCATTACACTGGGCCCCGCTCACAGCATTCTTTACATGTAAAGTGTATTTATTTAATCCTCAATCAGTAGCTCTGCTGTGTTAAACTACGGTAATCGTCTGTAGTAGTACTCACAAAGCAGCAGGGAGGCCGGCAGCGTAACGTCACTCCTCAGTCATGCTCCTCCCACTTCATTAATGAAGTGGGAGGAGCGTAACTAAGCAAATGACGTTACGCTGACGACCTACCCGCTGCTTTGTGAGTACTACTACAGACGATTACCGTAGTTTAACACTGCAGAGCCACTGGTAGAGGATTAAATAAATGCACTTTACATGTACAGAATGCTGTGAGCGGGGCCCGGTGTAATGGGGTCACTATTTACACAGGGCCATGAGGGGACACACATAGGGCCATGAGGGGACCAGCATAACATGCTTTGTGTGTATTATCCACAGATCCCCCATAAAAGTGTCATCCACAAATCCCCCATTGCAGTGTATCATCCACAGATCCCCCCCATAGCAGTGTATCATCCACAGATCCCCCCATAGCAGTGTACCATCCACAGATCCCCCATAACAATGCGCCATCCACAGATTTCCCCATATCAGTGTGTGATCCACAGATTCCCCCATAACAGTGACATCCACAGATCCCCCACAACAATGCAAAAATCTAGGTGCGTCTTATCAGGTGCGTCTTATAAAGCGAAAAATATGGTATATACTGCTAGAAAACTCATAGCATATCATTGGATCCAGCCATCCCCACCAACGAGGACTGAGTTTATTAATAAAGTGAATGTGATGCTAATCCATGAGAGGTTGATATATCAAAAGCGAGGGGTTGCCTCAAAGTTTGAAAAATTATGGTTGCCCTGGATAAATAATACCAAGGTGTCTTCCAGGACTCTGAGAGACACAGGTTGAGTCACTTAGACTGAGTGCTGGAAGGTGAGTGTGGGCCATGCACCAGAATGGGAATGTTGAGGAAGGGCAGGGTGGAATGGGTGGGTTGATAAGGGATGTGGGTGGGGGTTGTTGGGGAGGTAGGGAGATAATGGAAAATGTGTAATTGATGTTGCTGTGCTGTCTGTATTATGCACTACACAGACCTTTGTACCTCTTCTTTTTTGATTATATCTTATGATCGCTGTGTATGTGATGCAACATATATGCTTTTTTCTAATAAAAAATTACCTGGTTTAAAAAAAAGAAAGGGATTGTGAGACACTACGTGTACGTCGTCCTCTCACTTGATTCCACCGATACACCTTGTTATTTTGAAAATTAGTTATGTCCCTCTGAAACTTCTTGACCTTAAAGGGGTATTCTCATTTCAGACAATGGGGGCATATCGCTAGGATATGCCCCCATTGTCTTATAGGTGCGGGTCCCACCGCTGGGACCCGCACCTATCTCCAGAACGGAGCGGGGAGCGCTGCGCCTGGAGGACCCCAGGTTTCCTGGGGTCCGGCCACCACCAGGCGCGGCTCCCCGCGCCGCTAATAGAAATGAATGGGAGCCGGGCCGTGCATGCGCGGTGCGCTCCCATTCATTTCTATGGAGCCGACGGAAGTAGCCGAGCCAGCGCTCGGCTATTTTCGGCGGCCCCATAGAAATGAATGGAGGGCGGCTGCGCATGCGCAGTGCGCCCTCATTCATTTCGGAGGCTCCGTTCTGGATATAGGTGCGGGTCCCAGCGGTGGGACCCGCACCTATAAGACAATGGGGGCATATCCTAGCGATATGCCCCCATTGTCTAAAATGAGAATAACCCTTTAAGACTCTGGATGTCCTTCTCCCACTTAGACAATTCCACCTCCAACTCACCATCAAAAGCCGCACAGGCCTCCACAGACAATGATTGTTGTATTTGTTCACAAATATTGTCAATTTCTTTTTCTACCTGTTCAAGCGACTTTGGATCTGCTCCAATTAATAGCTCCACCAAGGTACGGGAGCACTGAGAGTCTCCTCCCACTTCCCTACAAAAATCGAATCCTCAATATCAAAAGCGGGAAACACCTGCAGCTGGAGGCCACGTGGAATAATTTCACTTTGTAAATATTGCTCCAAGGTGGCTTTATTCCACGAAACCTTCGTGTTTTTTTTGAGTAGCTCCTAAATTTTCAGCTTCAAATCCTTCACATTACTAGACTCAGCATCAGCCACTGACGTTTCCCCAAAAAATGATCCAAGTTGCGTAGCCCAGATCCTATTACGTTTTCTGAAATCCATATATTTACAGGCACTATCTGTAAAACAGATTAATTTAGTAACATACACCAAAAGATGCCTAACTTGAAAATACATAAGGTGTGCCTGAACCAGACAACTAACAACCTACAAAAATGCCCCCTCACAGGGCAAAAGGACACACCAATAGCAGGATATATAATAAAAATATTATTTATAATTAAAAATACATATCACAATACATATCAAATACATTTATGGGACAAAACAGTCAGCCCAAAATAATGGGGCTGAGCCAAGACCCAGACGACTGGTAGAAAAGTCCCCCAAAAAGATGTTATACATATACCAAGAGTGAAATGGTGAAAAAGAGGTACATATCTGTGGTCAATGACCTCTATATCTTACATAATAACAGTGGAGGGAATATAATCAGCTCCCCACAACTAATCAATATAATCGATCACATCACACATATAACTCACCCATGGACATGATCTGGGGACTCTACCAGTGTCAGAAATACACCCTCGATGCGCGTTTCGCCTCTACTGCTTCGTCAGGAGGTTAAGGAATAAATAAAAGTCTGTCCTTATAAACCCACAAAAGCGCCCAAAATTAAAGAAAAATGATAAGAGACAGGTGTTAGCTATGTGACGCATACCACCCGATGATGCGTGTCACGCTGCTGCCAAGCCGCCACACTCAGCAGAGGGAGGGGTGGAATGCACGGCCCAGCGCACGGATCTCCATGTATTTGGGTATATAGCATTCCTCAGGTTCCCAAGCGTATGTTTCCTTTGGGGGGGGGTGTGGATTACACCTCCATGAATTACCCGTCAGCGCACCATGTGAGCAGGTGGAACGCATCGCTTGGATGCGCCGCGTCTCGCTCGGCGCTGGGATCTCAATGTATTTGGGTATGTAGCATTCCTCAGGTTCCCAAGCGTATGTTTCCTTTGGGGGGTGTGGATTACACCTCCATGAATTACCCATCAGCGCACCATGTGAGCAGGTGGAACGCATCGCTTGGATGCGCTGCGTCTCACGTGGTGCAATTCCATCACATCCTTGGTGGGCGGGCTGGAACGCATGGCACGCATCATCGGGCGGTATGCGTCACATAGCTAGCACCTGTCTCTTATCATTTTTCTTTAATTTTGGGCGCCTTTGTGGGTTTATAAAGACAGACTTTTATTGATTCCTTAACCTCCTGAGGAGGCAAAACGCGCGTTGAGGGTGTTTTTCTGACACTGGTAGAGTGTAGAGTACAGTGACGTCTCGTGTACAGACTCTTATCTGCTTGTGCACGAAACATCAGCAGAGGAGGAAGAGAGACTGACATCACAGGTCATTTGACCGTCAATGAAATCTGAAAAAGGGGACACTGAAGTTAAAGTACAGTAAGTGCACTGAAAAAACATTACATTTGCCTAGTTAGAAACAAACAAAAAAATAACTTGGACAACCCCTTTAACTTCCAGCCAAAGAACAATTCCTCTTGCTGATATCTCTTATGGTGATCAAAGAATGATTTCCTCTGGTCCCTATGGCTTCCAGACATCTGGTTCCATGGTTAGCAGAGCTTAGGCTGTTCTGACTGACATAGGCACGTCAGGCTGTGAGCTTCCCACATAATACTCCTTTCCTGTTCAGGCTAGAACATCAACTCGACCCAGAACTAACTGGAACTGCTGCCCCCTCCTCCTTCTGGTAGGAAGCTGGACTGGCCCACTTCTGCCCAAAGGGGGGAGTGAATGGAATGGTGAGTTCCATTCTCTCTAAGTATAGCTCTGCCATTTGCTGCTGAACCGGGCATGCATATTACATATAGAAAACAGATGCCTAGTAATCATAGCATTGCACAAGTAGAGGACCTGGACAGAGGCCATAGCAGGGTGTAGGAATGGTAACACCACTCCAGGGTCTTACATACCTTCTTATTTAAAACCAAGCCACCCTCGGCTTGTGCTTAGGGTATGCTGTAGGGTTCCATTTTAAAGTTAGAGTGTTGCTTTATTCTGTTAAATACACATAATAGTCCCATATACAATACTGCAGAAATAACAGTGCCATTCAGATAGAGCTTAACGTCAAGCCAATAGCAATAATTCTTTACCAGAGTTCCCCAATTAGTAATAGTGCTCCCAGTAGTGATAATACTCCACAAGAGTGCCCAATTAGTTACAATTTATAATGTCCCCTGTAGTGCCCCTAGTATTTATAAGGGACCCTGTAGTGCCCCCAGTATTTATAAGGGACCCTGTAGTGCCCCTTAGTATTTATAATGTCTCCTGTAGTGCACCAGTATTTATATTAGCCCCTGTAGTGCCCTCAGTATTTAGAATTTCCCACCCGCAGTACCACCTGCATTATTAACTGCACCCTTGTAATATGCTAGGAGCTGCAGTCTTCTCCTCTTATACCCCCTCTTTGAAATATCCTTTGTTATCTAATAATAACAGCCTGGATATGCTGGGAGTTGTAGTCCTCTCGTCTTATACCCCCCCTCCCTGAAATATCCTCTAATATCCCATAATACCTGCCTGGACGTACTGGGAGTTGAAGTCCTCTCCTCTTATACCCCTCACTGAAATGTCCTCTGATATCCCATAATTATGGCCTGGACATCCTGAGAGTTGTAGTTCTCTCCTCCAATACAATCACTGAAAAAACGTGGTCTAAAATGGCAGAAAAGTGCTCAAACCCCATATACTGTTGCGCATATCAAACCAGGGGAACAAATCCTGCACATGTGATCCGTTGCTAACAGCAATCCCCGGCAAAAATGCATACAACGGAGGATGCCTGCAGCGGACCACATGTACCACAAAAACATCCTACACAAGGTAACCAATTGTGCGGATGTGGAGAACTATATAATCAAACCATCACTCATAGAGGTGCACTGCGACGGTAGATGCAATTGATAATATATGGCTAAACCCTCACGCTCCTCCCATTGTATGTGTGATCTCACGCTGGACGTAACTAGGAGTTGGTTGCCGTGTATCGGCCTGTATGCTCCTTCCGTAATTGCCCATACGGCATAGGTAGGTTAGTGTTAGGTCCCGTGCCACTCTGAGATACCTTGATGCGGTGCTTGGGCTCCGGTATGTTCTTGATATAAGAATATATTGGCGAAAGTCTCATTTTAACATCAGTGTGAGGGTTTAGCCATATATTATCAATTGCATGACCGCCGCAGTTCTCTCCTCCTATACCTTCTCCATGTAATGTCCTCTGACGCCGTTATAAAGATTACGGTTTCCATTCTGTGTTCTGTATCGTCATCCACTGTCTCAGGTATGGTGTTCTTCTTTTGGGGGTTATCACACCTCACAACTACCCCTAATTTCAGTGGCTGTCCCACGGTCCTGGGAGGGCTATGTTCCACTCTTTGCTGCAACCCTACCTGTATTGTGATTGTCCATGTTGCCTCCATTGCTGGCTGGATTCATTTTACCATCACATGATACACTGCTCATATTCATGGTTACGACCACCCTGCAATTAGTAATGTGCCCCTGTCGATGCCGGTAATTTCTTTCTATCGGCTATATTAATTGGCAGTATTTTCCTTTGCGGACTGTTACTAATGAGCACTTCCACTGTGGAGCTCTCATTAGTACAGCCTTTAATTGCCCCCCCTCCCCTGTGTTTGCTCGCCCCATGGTGAACACTCGCTGCTCACTGGCAGCTCTGGACAGGACCTGCGAGACATCATCACGCTGGAGCGCAGGTCCTTTCCTGAGTTTACAGTGAGCAGCGAGTAGAGAACAGAAGGAGGCACTGATGGCAGCATTAATATTACTGGAGAGCTCTAATGGGGGCACTATTAATTCTGGGGCGCGCTGATGGAGGCATTATTAGTTCTGGGGGCACTAACTGGGAATTAATATTATTGGGGCACTAATGGGGGCATTACTATTACTGGGGGCACTAATAGTGGCATTAATATTACTGCAGGGCTCCAATAGTGGCATTACTATTACTGGGGGGCACAAATGGGGGCAATAATATTACTGCGGGACTCTAATGGGGGCACTTTTAATTCTGGAGGGCGCTAATGGGAGCATTATTAGTTCTAGGGGCACTAAATGGGACAGTAATATTATTGAGGGCACTAATAGCAGCAATGCATTGTTAATTCTGGGGGGCACTAATAGGGGCATTATTATTACCGGGAGTATTATCCATTTTGGGGGGCCCTAATGGGGGCATTACTATTACCGGGACTATTAATGGGGGGCATTATCCATTTTGGGGGGCACTAATGGATGCATTAATATAACTGGGGGGGGGCACTATTAATACTGGAAGCCACATTATGACATAGCAACTTAACACCCCCTTTGAGATGTGGCTTAACTTGGCCAGTAATTTTTGTTGGGAAAGGTGGCAACCCTACCTGCAGTCCAGAGGCGGTGGTCCTGCTTGCACACTATAGGAAAAATTGCAGACCTTTCTGGTGCCCAGGACCATGGGAGTGTGAATAGGGCAGCGCTTTTTCCTATAGAGTGCAAGCACAACCACCCCTGCTGGATTGCAGGATAGTCGTAACCATGGAAACGAGCAGTGTATAATGTGAATGAATCCGGCCAGGAAAGGAGACAATATGAAGAATCATAATACATTAGTAAGTGACTTATATTAACTTTCTCTACATAATAAATGCTATATGCTGATGTGAGACAAATGCTTTAATTATCTATGACAGCTCATTTTGTAGGGGGCCAGCAGCAGAGAGGAGGACCTGGTCATCCCTGTAGGGTTTATTACCAGTGGGCTGCCCTGGAATAGACAGTGAGCAGAGTTACAGGCTGACTGTGAGGGCTCCATTATGTAGTGGATGCAATGTCATTAGTTTGGAAGCAGGGGCGTAGCTATAGGGGGTGCAGAGGTAGCAGTCGCTACCGGGCCCAGGAGCCTGAGGGGGCCCAAAGACCCTTGTACCGCATAAGAAGACACCAGTATTAAAGAAAGTGCATGGAGGTCAAGTTACACCTCTGGCCGGGGGGAAGGAGTTTGGTAAAGAGGCTACATTCTATGCCCCTGGCCACAAAGCTCTGAGGAAAGGGGGCCCAAGCTGAACTCTTGCACCAGGGCCCATGAGCCTTTAGCTACGCCTCTGTTTGGAAGCATTACTTTGTCCTTTTTACATGTGTCCTCAGTTCACCATCTGGGTAAACAGGCTTCGGCATATGCTTATACTTCAGGACGTGTGCAGGCGCCTCACCACACCACCCATATTTCCAAAGGAATATTACCTCACATTTCCACAACTCTTCTTCTAACGTGATGCCTTACCTCAGCAAAAGGTTTTCCCTAATTGATGATAGTTGATACTCGCTGCAATCAGGGTCATCAGTCTACACAGAAGCCCCGAAGCTATTGGATGGGAGGGACAGGTATAGGCGGAGCTAGAGGGGTGAACTGCTGGTGGGTATATAAAAAGACGTGTGGTGATGCTGGGGCAGAACATCTCTCAGCGTACACCGCGGACATGGACTTCCTGAGGTCACTAGGACACCCGGAGGAGATCTACAACCTACAAGCTGTCGGCTTGTGATGTCTAAGCAGGACCGGGTAAGAGCACAGACCTGGAGGAGGTGCCGATCTACGTCTTATCTCTGTCCTAGAGGTTGTCAGCAGCGTCCTACATTTTATCTCTGTCCTAGAGGTTGTCAGCAGTGTTTACAGTGATCTGGACACCCAGTATCTGCTACTTATTATTAGAGGTTATAATGTATTGTACTGTACATGACAATACCAAGTACGGGACATTTTTTTTTTGTCCCACTCTGGGACTTCAACTTCTGGGGTTCTGATCCCCTCTGCAATGTATTATTATTCATAAGTGCAGCCACCAGCTGCAGGGATATGTGTGAGTGTGATGGTAGATAGGTTGTCACAGTGTACACGGTGTAGCCGGTGGTTTTACTCACGGTTAGTTGAATCTTCCCTGGGCAGTGTGCAGTTGTGTGGAGGGTGGACACGACTTCCCTCGGGGCACACTCCGTACGCAGGGCTCCAGGATGGTCAGGTGAGGTGCCCTGGATCTTAAGTTTGACCGTGTCGGACGGCTGGACCCTGGTGTTTTGTGACGCCAGTGTCTTTAGGGCGACACACTCTTGTTGACAATAATGAGGAGGCAGTTTTGGAATGAACAAGGAACTTTTACTTTTGCCCTGAGGCAATTCTCCTCATAAGTGCAGTTTACAGTTATTTCAGTCACTTCTCCAATGTGATCAATCAATTGCTGGTGTTGTAATAATTCCTTTTTAAGTTGGTATTTCAATAAAGTGCTACTTTGCTTTGAATCTTGTTACACTCCTTTCCTTCTTAGCATGTCAATCCACTTGCACTAGTTCTAGCTCTGGATGATTATAGTATATCTTTATGATATTTCAAGGCAGCTATCCGCCATGGCAGGAATTAGTATTTCAGATACATTACTCCCACGGATGCTGTTACTTTCTCTATGAATATCCTCACTACCCTGGGGGTTCTCAGTGGGGAAAAATACAACTTGTACCTGGTTGTAAAGTCCACGTCCAGGTGCATTAAGCTTCTCCTGATCACGTCAGTGCTGACAAAGTCCAATAACCATTTGAATGATGTTCACCTCAGTCAGGCTCGCTTTATCCAGTTAGTTACTCAGATACTAGCGGCTTAGAAACCGTAAATGCCATCATGGAATCCTGACTTGGCCAGAGCCAGGGAAAATGGCAGCCTCAAGCTGGATGACTGCTCCTACTCTCCTCCTGCTCTTAACTTGAGTTGCTTCTCCTCTCAACTTCCTTTCCACCTTCCACTGCACTGCTGGTTTCCTGTTACTAGGCCTTATATACAAAGGCAGGACAGCACCATCTAGTGGTGGTTAGGATTATTACAACACTCAGCCATAAAGGTTTTTCCTATACATTACTAACATTATTTTAGCAGCATACATAATGATAACATGACATGGAATGACATGACTATATCAAATACAGTTTGTAGTGTCCCTTTCACACGACAGGTGGGACACTGCATACCCCACTTCTTTAAACTAAGCCGACCTCGGCTTATCTTGACTCGTAGTAGTACTCCTGAAAAAGAGTAGAGAAAGTACGCATATACATTCACTTAAATTACATTCTTTCACATATATTAGCATTATAAAATAGAATATAAAATTTGCATTATTAAATAGTATTCTTGAGACTTATGATGCAAAAGGTGACAAAGGGGCGTTGTTACTTCTTTGCTTGACGGTGACACAATGGGCGTTGATTAATATGGGGAATAAACATAGTCCATGTCAAAGTTCAAAGTATCTCAAAGGCAAAGGTGAACTGGCTTGATGGTTACATAACAGTCTCAGAAAATGTCCTTCTGGGTGCATAATTTAACGTTGCATAAAACATGGTTATTATTAGTCCCTTTAAATAACCTGAAAAGGGGGTAAAATGGGGATAAAATGGCGCAAAAAGGGCACAACTGGGATGTAGATATGGCTCCATACATCACTTGAGTCCAGCAGGTAAATCCTGATCAATATAAAGTCAGCAGGCTCTAAAGGTGGCTCAGGTCATGGCCATAAATTTTGCCCAAAGAAAAACAAAATAACAAACAACGCACAACCGTGGGCAGAGTCTCTGCAATGGAGTGAAACATAATAGTCAATGTGGCTGGTCAGCCGACTTACGGATTTCTTTGTAGTCCTCAGGGATAAGGATCACTTATAATAATCACTCTGACACCTCCTCTGTAGGTCGCATACATCTGGGGGGTGAAGGGGTGGATGCTGGTGTTGCAGGTGAAGGAGACACTTGGGTTTCCACATTTCTTTTGATGACTCTTTTCCTCCAATTGGTCATTTCTTCTTCTAACTGTTTCAATCCTTCAGGGGGCTGAAAATACTCTTCAAAGGTGAAGTAGCTTTTTCCTCTCTGCTGCATCGTAGTGACAGTCTCTGACGTAGCAATGGCAGGGACCCACAGATACCTGGATTTCTTACTTAAGCCTAGTACATTGAATCGAGCGTCAGCCCTTGCGGGTACAGGTTTTTCAGGCAACTCTGAGGCATATTCATGCTCCCAGTTTTCCACTTCAGGGAAGAATCGGCGTACCCCTGTGGCGTAGGGACCACGGGGACACTCGGCAGGCATGAAGAGAACCTCTTCTCCTGGCTGCAAATTATGGAGCGGGTCCGGCAAGTCGGGATATTTAACTGCTCGCCGGTTGACAAAATAGTCCCTTCCTGACTCCACATCTGTCAGGAATCCATACCCCCGTTGCTTATCAAAGACTTTGACGCGCCCACGTCTCCTTTCCAGTTCGGGCAGCGCCTCTGTGGGGTAGCGTAATATCTTATTAGTCAATTTTTCAAAGTGCTGCTTACCTTCAGTAATTTTTGCAAAACGGGTCTCCCGCAACTCCATTAACAACTCCTGCTGCTTCACATATGTAGGTACAGCCAACATGGTGGAATTGAACCTGGTCGAATCAGAATGGGATGTTATCCCGAGCATCTCCCAGCGCTTCCTCTGGGCAGTGACAACGACACGCGCAGAAATCTCCCGCGACCTTCGCTCTTTCGGGTCCATTACAACTTGCATCTCAGCGTACTTACACTCTGCCATTTTAGGATGAGCACGTGATCTGGCACATCCGCTCTCCACAGCAATCAACGTCACTTCTGCACCGCCCACTAGGTTCTCGCGGCACTCAGCATGAAACAGTCACTCAAATTTCAATAGGTGGGGCTTCACAAAAAAAGCGCGAAAAAGGGCGCCATTACAGTTCCTTTATGCAAAAACTACGCAATAGACCCAACACAACAAAAACTGGGCTAAGTCTATGGGGTTTGAGTCAGAAATAGACCCCGTACAGTCATTCATATTATGCAACATATTAAAGCGGCTGTCCAGCCTACTTACAGGGATTCCTTTCTTGAGCAGTTTTCTGGTTGCTGATTCTCTCAGTATTTGTAATCCAAACGTCTGATGACGTTATTACTTGATCTTGCAAGGTAGATGATGAAGCACTTGCATCTTGGGTCTGTAGAGATTCAGCCCATACTGTAGATGGTTCCGTACACCAATAGGAATGGTGTTTAGCAACTTGTTAAAGATGAGCGGTATTAAGTTCATCAATAAGTTCAGGATTTTCTTCCACTTTACGGGGATCCAACAATCTCCTGAGCGGGGTTTCTTTTGGAATTTCTTCCTCCATATTTTCGAGTTCAGTATCGGAACCCGGTACAACTTGTTCTGCGGCAGCAGATTTTAGTAGTTCACATAAACGGGGACTGCCATAACACTTGGATTCAGTCTCTGGTTTGGGTCTTGAACGTCACTTATGAAGCGGTCTTCCAGGGTATTTCTCTTTCTGACCTGGGTAAACATTTTGGCTTTCTTTAGGAAGTTAGCGTTCCTGTTGTTCTTGAATTGTGGCCTCTAGAACGGGCGCGGAGGGAACAGTCCTCCATCTTGCTTTCTTGCAGGTCTGGAAGGTTCTCTCTTCTGATTCGCCCACCCCCTAGGTTCTTTTGCATAATGGGGGTGGCGTACACATTGGGCGACATAATTCAGGTCTATGGTGTTGCAGAAAACAATTCTTTTCCCGCTTTTCAAATGGGCGGGGACTTGACTTTCCCGCTTCTGGGGTGATGATGGCGTAGCAAAAATTAACTGTCATGGCGGTTGGGCGCCATTTTGGATTCGCACATGGCGTATAGTTTTCAAATTCTGTTCGCATATGGCGTAGGGGCTTATTCACATCCTGTTCGTGATGCCAATTTTCTGCAGCCACCAGCCACAGGGATATGTGTGAGTGTGATGGTAGATAGGTTGTCACAGTGTACACGGTGTAGCCGGTTCTGATTACAAGTCGGATGACTGCTCCTACTCTCCTCCTGCTCTTAACTTGAGTTGCTTCTCCTCTCAACTTCCTTTCCACCTTCCACTGCACTGCTGGTTTCCTGTTACTAGGCCTTATATACAAAGGCAGGACAGCACCATCTAGTGGTGGTTAGGATTATTACAACACTCAGCCATAAAGGTTTTTCCTATACATTACTAACATTATTTTAGCAGCATACATAATGATAACATGACATGGAATGACATGGCTATATAAAATACAGTTTGTAGTGTCCCTTTCACACGACAGGTGGGACACTGCATAAGCCACAGGGGCTGGATCTCACAGGCTTCTGTAGAAGGCAGCCCCGAAGGCTGCTTTTCTGCCATCTGGTCCCTGCCACTGCAGCATGGGGACCTGATGGAGATGCGGAGGGCACGCGTACACTCCGCGACCCCTCTGCATGCCGTGGTCAGGGGTTAATACGCAGCAGGGGTCTGGCTATCAGTGACTGTACGTCAAGGGTCTTTAAAGAGGCTCTGTCACTAGTTTGCAACATATACCATTAGATGTATAGGCACATAGGGCTCATCACCCTTTCCCCACACATTCCTTTATTTACCAGAAAGTAAATTTAAAGCACTTTTAAAAATATGCTAATGAGGCATCGGAGCACCGGGAGATGTGTGTCTGCGACGCCTACGTTACTCCTAACACCGTCCTACATGTAATTAATCCGCCCCCCTGCCTCATGATGGACAGCGCTAGACTTTCCGGTCTAGCGCTGAAATCCTGCGCCTGCGCAGTGTCCCGTTGTACGGTGCGTGCGCACTACAGAGAAAGGGCTTGCAGAGTTCGGCGCTGCAAGCATAGTGCGCACGCGCCGTACAACGGGACAGAGCACAGGCGCGGGATTTCAGCGCTAGACCGGAGAATCTAGCGCTGTCCATCAACAGGCAGGGGGGCGAATTACTTACATGTAGGGCGGCGTTAGGAGCAAGATAGGCCTCGCAGATGCGGTGCTCAGAAGACTAGAACACGCCTCCGATGCCTCATTAGCATATCTTTTAAAGTGCTTTTTCCTGGCTAATGGCTGATTCCTTCTGGTAAATAAAGGTATGTGTGGGGAAAGGGTGATGAGCCCTATGTGCCCATATATCTAATGGTATATGCTGAAAACTAGTGACAGAGCCTCTTTAAGAGGTTAATATTGCAGATTTTATTGACGATGAGGTTTACAGGTGACAGGTCTGCCTCTCCAGAGTAGAGTCCTGCAACTCACCTCAAATACCGCTTTAAAAAAAAGTAGGTACAGTAGGTATAAATAGGTATAACAGCTGCCCGCTAAAGAGCACGTAAACTGTGACTTTTTTGAATTCCCATTAGATAATAATAAACTGTACTGTTCAGACCTGATAAATCTGTACCTGCTGTGTTATAATCATGGGATCCTTGCTACACATTGCCCCACAAAAAAAGAGCCCTCATACAGCTGCGCTCATAACTATAAAAGAGTTATAGGGGTCAGAATATGGCGGCAAAAAAAAAATAATTTGCATTTAAAAAAAAAAATTCAGCATCAAAACACAAGGAAAAGTAAGGAAAAATAATCATGTGTGGTATCAATAGATCCATACTGACCTGGAGAACATTCTATGTAATATTTTTAATAGTACAACTTGCCCCGCAAAAAATAAGCCCTCTTACGACTATGTGAACGGAAAAATAAAAAAGTTATGGCTCTGGGAAGGTGGGGAGTGAAAAATGAAAGCGCAAATTCAAAAACCTCCGGGGTAGAGAGCGTTAAATCGTCTAATACAGGCAGTGGCTCTATAAATACTTTAGGCACGGCAAAAGACAACATTATATTCAGTTATAGGTCAAAAATGAGTTTCCCCACAGCTATGTACGTCAGTGTCACCACCCAGAGCTTGGGGAGATGGGAGAGAAAAAAAGTAATAAAAAATAAACAAAAAGAGACAAATTTAATTAAAAAATTCGGAGTCCTATAAGCTGTAAGCCCTGTCCCCTGAAGCATGACCGCCGAATTGGATGCATCACATACAGACGTCCGCAAACACAATACTTGCTATTAGACTTTATGGATTTTACTAAAGCTGTGGCGCAACCAAAAGAACAAGCGGACACTCCATGTGGGATTTAAATTGGCCACAGCTTTATTGAATAATAACACCAAACTCCGAAAACGATATGCCTGCTGCAGCGAGCCACTATTATAACCCAACTTCCAAGAGTCTCCAACCGAGAAAATGAACCCGTGGGGTACCACATCTCAGTATTAACTCCCCAAATTCCATAAGTTCTGGCCTCACAACTCCGCCAAAATAAATCTGTGACAAAACAGTACAATATAGAAATAGTAATCATATATATCTCTATTATTATTATTAGTTTTTTTTTAATTTATTTTTTATAATTTTTTTATTTTTTTATTTTTTTTTATTTTTTTTGCATTTTTAATCATTTATTCATTTAAATTTTTTTTTTTTTATTTAACAAAATGGTATTTTGAAAACATAAAACAACAGCTGAGAACATGGGAGGGTGGGAGGGCTTGTCACCTTGAAGGACTGAAGCTGAATGCACTTTGAGTTGAAGAACTAACACTGAAGTTGGGAGCTAACCCCCCCCCATAAATACCAAAAAGTTATAGGGGTCAAGATATGACAAGAAAAAAAAAAGGGCAACTTTCTAATTATTTTATAACTATCAAAACACAGGAAAACCTATACATATTAGGTATTGCCGGATTCGTACTGACCAGTAGAATGAAAGTAACTGGTCAGTTTTAATGCACATCGAACGCTGTAAATTAGAAACCCGTAGAACTGTAGCGGAATAGTGTTTTTTTTGCAATTTCACCCGATTTGGAATTTTTTTCCCGCTTCCCACTACACCATATGCAATATTAAATTGTGGCGTTGGAAAGTACAACTTGTCCCGCAAAAAACAAGCCCTCATACAGCTATCTGAACAGAAAAATAAAACAGTTATGGCTGTTTGAAGGCAGGGAGCGCAAAACGAAAATGCATAACCGAAAAAATCTCCGGGGTTAAGGACCTTGGAAAAGTTCTGAGCATGTCACATGATCACATCACATGTCATTTCACAGGTTCTAAAGAAGTCATTCCAGATGGGAGGAGAAAAAGCTTCAAAGGATCAGTGTAAATCAGTGGTGCCCAACCATTTTTCGCCTGAGGGCCGAACTAGACATGGTATAAATTTCGCGGGCCAGAACCAGGTAGCTTTGCCAGAAAGAAATGCAAACACTGTGTGGGGGCACGTGTGAGCATTACAACTGTGAAGGGACAAATATCTGGGCATTTTTACTGTGAATGGGGCATATTTGGGCATTTTTACTGTAAAGGGGGCCCATCTGGGCATTACCACTGTGAAGGGGCACATATCTGCACATAGCAAGACTAAGGAGTGGAATGCAAAAAAATCTCTCCACAAAGGGGGACCAGACTTAGCAAAAGACACTACCCACCACTACCACACCTCGCCAGTCACTGTATGGGGGCAGCCACAAGGAAACATTATCCAAATATGGGGCAGCCACAAGGAGATGTTATACTGTATGGGGGCCACTATGACTCTTTGTAATGTATGAGGGCCACAAGAAGACATTATAGTGTATGGGGGCAGCCACAAGCCCCCCCCCCCCAGCCAGGAGTAGGCCAGTCAGACAGGGCCAACATACATGTTGACAAACAGACCTTCAATTGAAAATAGTCTGGCTATATTTTAGGCCACATCTCTCCTCTTCCTTCTTCTTGGATTAGCAGGCGAACTCTGTGGGGATGGGAGCTGAAAGACTTTTCCCGCTCCTGTGCTGCTCTGCCTCTCTTTCGAGCATGTCACATGATCACATCACAGCGATCACATGTCACATGATCACATCACATGATCACATCTCAGCGAGGAGGAGCCACCCCTGGCTCCTCCTCGCTGAGACTTCAGCGAGGAGGAGCCAGGGGTGGCCACTGCTGGCACTAATTGTCATGGTAGGACACAGGGGCAGGCAGACGGACACAGAGTTCGAAGTCACAAAATACCGTGATTATTAGAAAACAGCGATATCACCATATCGCTGTTTCTTAATATTGTGGTATACCACCAGTAAATCGCTCAATGCAGTGGCCCAGGCGTGTCCTGCCTCAGGTCACTGCGTGGGCTGCATGACACAGCTTCGTAGGCCGGATCTGTCCCGGGGGCCGTAGGTTGGGCATCACTGGTGTAAATTATGTGTGTGAAAATGTATGTGCTTCTGTGTTCTGTATGTATTATATGTGTAAGATTAATAGTTATATGGTGCTGTTCTGTATGTATAAATTCTGCACAGCACTACTTCTGTCCTGTTATTGTCATTGTCTGCTCGTAGTCTGTATATAAGAACACTGCACATGAATACTGGGTGTAATCTTCAGTATCTGCTCTTATTCTGTATATATGGACACTGCACAGTACCACTTCTCCTGTCCTGTATACTGGGTGTAATCTTCAGTATCTGCTCTTATTCTGTATATATGGACACTGCACAGTACCACTTCTCCTGTCCTGTATATTGGGTGCAATCCTCAGTATCTGCTCTTATTCTGTATATACGGACACTGCACAGTACCACTTCTCCTGTCCTGTATACTGGGTGTAATCCTCAGTATCTGCTCTTATTCTGTATATATGGACACTGCACAGTACCACTTCTCCTGTCCTGTATACTGAGTGTAATCCTCAGTATCTGCTCTTATTCTGTATATATGGACACTGTACAGTACCACTTCTCCTGTCCTGTATACTGGGTGTAATCCTCAGTATCTGCTCTTATTCTGTATATATATACACTGCACAGTACTACTTCTCCTGTCCTGTATACTGGGTGTAATTCTCAGTATCTGCTCTTATTCTGTATATATGGACACTGCACAGTACCGCTTCTTCTGTCCTGTATACTGGGTGTAATCCTCAGTATCTGCTCTTATTCTGTATATATATACACTGCACAGTACCACTTCTCCTGTCCTGTATACTGAGTGTAATCCTCAGTATCTGCTCTTATTCTGTATATATGGACACTGTACAGTACCACTTCTCCTGTCCTGTATACTGGGTGTAATCCTCAGTATCTGCTCTTATTCTGTATATATATACACTGCACAGTACTACTTCTCCTGTCCTGTATACTGGGTGTAATTCTCAGTATCTGCTCTTATTCTGTATATATGGACACTGCACAGTACCGCTTCTTCTGTCCTGTATACTGGGTGTAATCCTCAGTATCTGCTCTTATTCTGTATATATATATACACTGCACAGTACCACTTCTCCTGTCCTGTATACTGGGTGTAATCCTCAGTATCTGCTCTTATTCTGTATATATGGACACTGCACAGTACCACTTCTCCTGTCCTGTATACTGGATGTAATCCTCAGTATCTGCTCTTATTCTGTATATATGGACACTGCACAGTACCACTTCTCCTGTCCTGTATACTGGGTGTAATCCTCAGTATCTGCTCTTATTCTGTATATATGGACACTGCACAGTACCACTTCTCCTGTCCTGTATACTGGATGTAATCCTCAGTATCTGCTCTTATTCTATATATATATGGACACTGCACAGTACCACCTCTCCTGTATACTGGGTGTAATCCTCAATATCTGCTCTTATTCTGTATATATGGACACTGCACAGTACCACTTCTCCTGTCCTGTATACTGGGTGTAATCCTCAGTATCTGCTCTTATTCTGTATATATGGACACTGCACAGTACCACTTCTCCTGTCCTGTATACTGGATGTAATCCTCAGTATCTGCTCTTATTCTATATATATATGGACACTGCACAGTACCATTTCTTCTGCCCTGTATATTGGGTGTAATCCTCAGTATCTGCTCTTATTCTGTATATATGGACACTGCACAGTACCACTTCTCCTGTCCTGTATACTAAGTGTAATCCTCAGTATCTGCTCTTATTCTGTATATATGGACACTGCACAGTACCACTTCTCCTGTCCTGTATACTGGATGTAATCCTCAGTATCTGCTCTTATTCTATATATATATATGGACACTGCACAGTACCATTTCTTCTGCCCTGTATATTGGGTGTAATCCTCAGTATCTGCTCTTATTCTGTATATATGGACACTGCACAGTACCACTTTTCCTGTCCTGTATGCTATGTGTAATTATCAGTATCCTTTCTTATTCTGTATATTCTGCACCATGGATGATTGCTCTTGGCTCAGGAGAAAGTTTACTCCAAGTTTGGCTCATTGCCAGTGTAAACCGCAAGGTGGCCATCTCCCTGTTTAAGAGGACCCTGTGTTTTAGCTGCAGTCACGTCCGACCAACAGCACTAGTGGGGGCTAAAGGAGGGCCGCACCGTGAACAAGTGCTTCACTTTCCCAAAACCTGGCTGTGTGAACAAACCTCACTCTGTTACTCTGCCCTGACAGGACTCCATGAGCGACAGCCTGCAGACCTGCTACAAGTACCTGGACCAGACCGGCAGGAGCTTCGCCGCCGTCACCCAAGCCCTGGACGGAGAGATGAGGTGGGTGACATCTCCACTATTCTGATTGACACTGATTGATTAGGGTGGGGTTGTTTATTAATGTTACTATAATAAAATTCCTTTAATCTAGCATGGATAATCAATTATTCTGGATTATTGGATGCTAAATGTACAGTTTCTATTCATGAAGTCCTATAGTAGGACTGCAGAACCGTCCAACTTTTAAAGGGGTTCTCCTGTAATTAAGAAAATGAAAATACTTAAATATTACTTTTATTATAAATATATTCCCAAATACATTTTATTAGTTAAAATGGCTCGTTTTATCTAGGGAGCAATCACTAGAAGAAATAAAATGGCCGCCTTCCTATTAGTTCACACAAAACGTGTCCTAATGACACAGGAGGACAAGTTACTTCACAACACTGAGGTAAAGAGCTGCCTCATCCTCCTCTTTGCCCTACTTTTCAGGGATTATGAACCTGAATACAGATGATAAGAACTCTCTGTAGGACTGGAGGAGACATGAAGGTACAGAAGACGGACAGGACAGACTATGGTGCTGTGGTAATGGAGACTGCATACAAGTGCTGCTGCTCATTATCAAAACCCCTACCTCCTCTCTGTACTTCATGTCTCCTCATGAACTCCATTCCTGTAGAGATTCAGCTGAAGATTTTATCATCCGTATTCAGGATCATAATCCCCGACATTAGAGCAGAGAAAAGGATGAGGCAGCTCTTTACCTCAGTGTTGTGAAGTAACTTGTCCTGCAGTGTGATTAGGACAGGTTTTGTGTGTACTAATAGGATGGCGGCCATTTTGTTTCTCCTAATGATTGCTCCGTAGACAAAACGAGCCATTATAACTAATGAAAGGTATTTAGGAATATATTTAAAATAAATTAATATTTAAGTATTTTCCTATTTTCTTGAGAACCCCTTTAAGATAGGCGAATTCGGCATGGAGTATCACATATTCTGCATTATTGGCCATCAAACCATTTCTATTCTTGAAGTCATGTAGTAAGACTGCTGAACTTTTCACCTTAAAAAAAAAACAAAAAAAATAAAATAAAATTCCATTAATCTGGCATCATGATGTTAGATTATCAGATTTTAGATATTTGATTGGTTTAAAAACACATTTTATTGTTGAAGTACAGTTCCTCTAATTTGGCATCAGTTATGATGGATTATGAAATTCTGGATTATTGGAAGTCAAACTGTTTCTTTTAATTTTATAGTAAAGCTGCTGAACTGCCCGCCTTTTAAAATACAGAAAAATTCTGTTAATCCAGCATCATGGTGTTGGATCATTGGACAATTAAAAATTAAAAACTGTTTTTTTATTGTTGAAGTTCCTGTAATCTGACATCAAATATGATGGATTATGAAATCCTGATATTCTGGAGTATTGGACAGTTCCGCCATCATAGTAAGAATGAGTCCAGTTTTAAAATACATTATGAATGAATAGTTTTATAGCTGACGTCGATAGTACTCACTAAATGTTAAATAAAAAAGAAAATCCAAACCTTCAGCAAGATTTACATTAGAGGATCAGAAAACATACGATTCACTGAAAAATTAAATCAATATAGGATATGAGGGGCGTGGCCTAGTAGTTGCGGTGTGGCAATAGCTCCACATAAGTGCGTGCTCACAAGATATGTTCTGTGGAGCAACCCACCCGCCAATGGTGAAGAAAAAGAAGGGAGACAAACCGGAATTGCCTTTGGCAGTGCCGCTTACTGGGAGGGGCAGTTTATCTAATTTCTGGAAGGGTGAGGCCAGATGCGCCTGAGTTCCGGCAGGCCGCAATCTCGAGGCTGCTCCCTTCATACCTGTTTCCTCCAAGACCCTGCTGGAGGGATCTTCACCGGCACAAGAGGGGGAGAGAGCCAAGTTAAAGACAGTCTCCCTGTTCCAGACATTTGGTCAGAGGAAAATAGGGCAGTCAGTGGAGACATGCAGCGATCCTGGGCTCCCCTGCAATGGCGGATGCCCATCCCACCCCTCTGCTCCTGTCTCAGGCACCTGCAGGGGATGGGGGCTTCCTGAGTCCATTAAACCAACTGATCTTATTGTCACAATGCAAAGAATCTTTGGGGACATTCTGAGTAACCCTGATAAGGCAGTTTTAGAGATTTATAGCGCTCATAGGCAGTGGAGTAACTATAGTGTTATGGGTCCCAGTGCAAACTTTGGATGCCCCCCCCCCCCCCCCCAATTTATACAAATAGGCGGCAAATATTTTTTTTGTACGCTAAGCCCAATGCATGGCTACACTCACCCAGTCCTAACTAATAAAATCTGGTCCTACCTCATCCAAGGTGTCGCTGCCGTCCGTGTGATGTCCACTGGATCCAGAGCAAGGTCCCCTGTGGTGATAAAGAAAAAAAAGAATAATCACTTTGGAAGGGATGGTGACTGTCCCTGTGAAATCGCCAGCAGGGGGCGCTGTGCTGGCCTGTAATACAGTAGTTATGCCCACTTTTGTGCCCCCTCACAGTAGTTATTACCAGATACGTGCCCCTCACAGTAGTTATGCCAGATTAGGTGCCCTCTCAGTAAAGATGCCCACTCTTGTGCTCCCTCACTGTAATTGTGGCCTCCAGTCTGCTGCTTTAAGGGAAAAAAAACAAAAACACATATTTACCATCTTCCATGGTGACACGCCGTCACACTCACATGGCGGCTGCTGCTGGCTGTGCTGGAGGCCTCTTGGCGGGCTTTCAGCACTCCTCCCACAGCCAGCAGCGCTGTGTGCGGGCTGCAAGGGGAGCGCTGGAGCTCTGAAGAACAGTGAAGCATGGAGTGGAGAAAGCTCCCTGCTCCACTATGTAAACGAACAACCTGGCAGTGACAAGAACTGCAGGGTGAGTGCGCATGCCACGCCCCCTTCTTGTCTCTGCGCCTGGTGCGCATATTATATATATATCTGAAGAGCGCTCTGATGGGGCCCGGCACTGTCACTGTACTTCATGCCGGGCCCGTCAGAGCGCTCCCATTACATGTGAGTTCAGTGGACCCTCTGCAACCGTGATCGTTACACCCCTGCTCATAGGGCATTGAGTCCCATCAACCCTGATGCCTAGAAACCTGATTTGACAAGTCGTATGAAGGAAGAAATAATGTGCAAGGCTAGGAATATGGACTACTATTTGGAGGGTCTACAGATCATCTTTCTGAAAAATCTTTCCAGTGCAACCCTTCTACAGCATAGAGCCCTGCGTCCCCTGCTGGACAACTGCATGAAATCCCTTCTTCCTTGGATTTCCCATTTCAACTGGTGGTACGGATTTTGGTGACCCAGCTGAACTGCATGCCTTTCTTGTGGCATCAGAGCTACCAGCTGTGAACTCTGCTGGACTGGGGGAAGGGGGGGGGGGTTATTGTTATTATTATTGTTGTTCATTATTAACCCATTCATGACATAGCCATTTTTCACCTTAAGGACCAGGCCAAATTTTGGAAATCTGTGTCACTTTATGTGGTAATAACTTTGGAACACTTTCACTTATACAGGCCATTCTGAGATTGTTTTCTCGTGACATATTGTACTTCATGACAGTGGTAAATTTGAGTCAATATAATTCACCTTTATTTATAAAAAAAATCCAAAATTTTCAGAAAATGTGGAAAAATTTGTTATTTTCAAAATTTGAATTTCTCTGCTTTTAAGGTACATAGATGGTGATTCCTCACAAAATAGTTATTACTTTACATTTCCCATATGTCTACTTTATGTTTGCATCATTTTGTAGATGTAATTTTATTTTTTGGGGATGTTAGAAGGCTTAAAATTTTAGAAGCAATTCTTAAAATATTTAAGAAATTTTCCAAAATCCATTTTTTTAATGACCAGTTCAGTTCTAAAGTCACTTTGTGGGGCTTACATAGTAGAAACCACCATAAATGACCACATTTTGGAAACTACACCCCTCAGGGTTTTCAAAACTGATTTTACAAACTTTGTTAACCCTTTACAGTGCCTTGCGAAAGTATTCGCCCCCCTGGAACTTTTCAACCTTTTGCCACATTTCAGGCTTCAAACAAAAAGATATAACATTTTAAATTTTTGGTGAAGAATGAACAACAAGTGGGTCACAATTGTGAAGTGGAACCAAATTTATTGGATCATTTAAACTTTTTTTGTAATAATAAAACTGAAAAGTGAGGCGTGCAAAATTATTCGGCCCCCTTGCATTAATACTTTGTTGCGCCACCTTTTGCTGTGATTCCAGCTGCGGTCTCTTGGGGGATGTCTCTATCAGTTTTGCACATCTAGAAACTGAAATTCTTGCCCATTCTTCCTTGCAAAACAGCTGGAGCTCTTTGAGGTTGGATGGAGACGTTTGTGAACAGCAGTTTTCAGCTCTTTCCACATATTCTCCATTGGATTCAGGTCTGGACTGTGACTTGGCCATTCTAAGACCTGGATACCTTTATTTTTGAACCATTCCATTGTAGATTTTGCTTTATGTTTGGGATCATTGTCTTGTTGGAAGATAAATCTCCGTCCTAGTCTCAGGTCTTTTCATCCAGAATGGTCCTGTATTTGGCTCCATCCATCTTCCCATCAATTTTAACCATCTTCCCTGTCCCTGCTGATGAAAAGCAGGCCCAAACCATGATGCTGCCACCACCATGTCTGACAGTGGGGATGGTGTGTTCAGGGTGATGAGCTGTGTTGCTTTTGTTGCTGTTTTGCATTGTTTCCAAAAAGTTGGATTTTGGTTCCATCTGAGCAGAGCCCCTTCTTCCACATGTTTGGTGTCTCCCAGGTGGCTTGTGGAAAACTGTAAACCAGACTTTTTATGGATATCTTTGAGAAATGGCTTTCTTCTTGCCACTCTTCCATAAAGGGCAGATTTGTGAAGTGTTGGACTGATTGTTGTCCTATGGACAGACTCTCCCACCTCAGCTGTAGATCTCTGCAGTTCATCCAGAGTGATCATGGGCCTCTTGGCTGCATCTCTGATCAGTCTTCTCCTTGTTTGAGATGAAAGTTTAGAGGGACGGCCAGGTCTTGGTAGATTTGCAGTGGTCTGATACTCCTTCCATTTCAATATGATCGCTTGCACAGTGCTCCTTGGGATGTTTAAAGCTTGGGAAATCTTTTGGTATCCAAATCCGGCTTTAAACTTCTCCACAACAGTATCAGGGACCTGCCTGGTGTGTTCCTTGGTCTTCATGATGCAGAACCCTGAGACTATCACAGAGCAGGTGCATTTATACGGAGACTTGATTACACACAGGTGGATTCTATTCCTCTTCATCAGTCATTTAGGACAACATTGGATCATTCAGAGATCCTCAATCAACTTCTGGACTGAAAGGAAATGGGCCGAATAATTTTGCACGCCCCACTTTTCAGTTTTATTATTACAAAAAAAGTTTAAATGATCCAATAAATTTCGTTCCACTTCACAATTGTGACCCACTTGTTGTTGATTATTCACCAAAAATGTAAAATGTTATATCTTTTTTTTGAAGCCTGAAATGTGGCAAAAGGTTGACAAGTTCCAGGGGGCCGAATACTTTCACAAGGCACTGTATGTATTCCACAAGAATGAAAGGAAAACGGAGATGACATTTCTAAATTTCTGGCAGATTTTCCATTTTATAATTAAAGGGTTTAAGGGGGGGGGAGAGGAAACAGGAAGGGGAAGAAGGATTATAGGAGAAGTATAGAAAGCATTACGTGGACAGTGAGAGAGAGAATTACAGAATAGTCATAATTAGAGTGTCTGGTATGTCCCAGAGGTGCGGAATGTGTCCCAAGGACCCCAAATTTTCAAATCTCGCGTGTACATTGTCGGGGAAAGGGGGAGTAGCTCCTCCATTCTCTGATAGGTCATTACTTCCTCAAACCATTCCTCAAGGGTCGGTGGGATTGTTGATTTCCAATGTCAAGGGATCACCACCTTAGCTGCCTGAATAAGATACTTGAGAAGTGAGTTTTTTATAAGCAGGAATGTTGAGGTAAAAAATATAAAGAAAAAACGCCGCAGGTGTATTCGGGATTGGAAATTCCTTAATCTTAACAATGGCCTCATGGACAGAATTCCAGAACTCCCGCAAACTTGGGCAGTGCCACCAAATATGCATAAGAGTATCTTCCGATGTTCTAGACCTCCAATACCTATCTGCTCATGTTTTGGCTATTTAGGACAAATTGGGTGCCTCCCAAAAGATCTCAGTTAAACTTGGCCCTATGTGTCCACTTTTTCAGCACCCTGTTTTTCAACCTGAAATGTCTGCTATGTTCTTCATGATTTGGGATAAGTCTGCTTACTATATGTGTGTCTTGGTCAGGTTATGACTGGAAGTATGGTAATTCTCTTTGATAAGCCTAAAGATAGTGTTTCAGATCGTAGATTATCATGGTTGGAACATCAATAATTGGGCTCGTTTATCAAGAGTACTTTTCCAGGGTCCTTATTTTCAAGCTTTCTGACGGAGTTTGATAAGTTAGTGTGTCAGCCCTAGGTAGTACACCGCTGTATTTCCTTAAAGTTTTTGTCTTTTCTCATAGTTTTTTTTTTATGTTAGTTCAAGTGAAGGAAAAGAATTACAAGATTATTTCATGCTGGTATTATTGCCCTGTTTGACTTCAAATCTTCCCATCTACTTCTGATCTGTGTTGGCAATACGGGGCGGACAGAGGGAGCATGCTACGTGTTTGATGGAGTTGTCCTAGGGTTAAGACTTTCTGGGGTTGTATTTTTGGCATTTATGCAGCTTTTTCTGGGAAGAAAATTCGAATAGCCCTCAGATTGCTGTGTATACTTTGATCCCTGGCTCCTTTGCTAAAAATTAGAAGGCCATTTTCAGGCACTTTCTAGCTGCGGGAAGGTTAGTCATTCCCTGTCACTGGAAATCAACTGTGATCTCCCCCTATTATGGAACTGCACAGCATCATGAGGATGGAAGAGATCATAGTGGAGAACCACGACCGTTTGATGGTGTACGATGCAGTGTGGCAACCTTGGAAGACTTTTTGGAGTCTACTGCATTTACTGATGTGATTTGTTGAGATATATTCCTCATGCTATTGTGCAAACAGGGGCAACACGCCCTCCCCCTTTATATATATATATATATATATATATATATATATATATATATATATATATTTCATATTTGTACTTCACAATTATAGAAGGTTCGTCCGCTACTGTAATGCAAGTTAATTTCTGAGATATATATCACTCAGGGGCGGATTGGCCATAGACCTTACAGGGAAATTTCCCGGTGGGCCGATGCCCAGGGGGCCACCTGAGCCCTCCTCACTGCTGGCCAATGGAAGTGTTTGAGGATGTATTTTGTGATGGACTGTGGTATTTGGCTCTGTTGGGGTGGTATAATGTGACACAATATGGTATTGCTGGCTCCGCCTTCCATCAATTTGAACCAGACTACAAATCAGGGCCACTTTTAGTATTTTTTCCAGGGCCTCTTTAAGTTCCCAGTCCGCCCCTGATATCACTGGTCCGCAGGACGTCCTGTGAAAGGTTAAAGCTACTGTTATTACTTGCATGTCGTCATTTACTTGGCTATAGCTGCATTGCCTTTATATTGCTGGATATACACTACTCACAAAAAGTTAGGGATATTAGGCTTTCGGGTTAAATTTATGGAAAACGTAAAAAGTTCACGCTACAGTGATATAATATTGTGAAAGTAGGGCATATAAGTACAAACAGCAATGGGGATTTCCTTGTCTCAAACTTTAAATTTATTGAAACAAACAAAAATTTATTGAAACAAAAGCCAACACCAGTGGTGGGTATACCGCCATAAAAATGTCTGTTCACAAGTCGACTGATTGTCTGGTGAGGCATGGCATCCCACTCTTCTTGATGGGCGACCCTCAGGTCATTGAAGTTCTGGGGTACAGAGTAACTACTCCATTTGAGGTACCTCAGTCTGCAGCTGCCGTTCTCTAATTATTTGACCTTGATGAGCTGGAGCATTGTCATTCATGCAGAGGCACAAGGACTGGACTAATGATGTACTTAAAATAGTATGGGCTTGTCAGTGGACCATTCACAAAGTGTAGGGCAGTTCTCTATTAACTAGACACACCTGCCCACACTGTAACACCACCACCACCAAGGGCTCATCTGGTGACAAAAGTAGCTGATACATAGCGCTCTCCTTGACATCTTCAACATAATTGGCGGCCATCATTTCTGCTCAGCTTGAACCGCACTGTCCCTGGTCCAGCGTAGTTGCTCCCTGGCCCATGCATGATGACGCCTGTGCCTGGTGGTGTGATCAGGTACCCTTGTAGGTCGTCTAGCATGCAGACCACGCTGATGTAAATGGTTTTATGGTTTTGAATGGTCTGATGTGACACTAGGCTTCCTTTTCTCCCCTCCTGCTGCCATGCGCCATGCTCACAAGTGCAGATAGCTTAACTGTTGCATCTGTGCTCCATGCCAGAGTTTACTTCATGCTGGAGACCTGCACTGTTTGTTAGGTCTTGCATGTGCGTGTCTCTCCTCACTTGTGATGCAGCACGTACACGCCCTCTGTCTCACCAGCCTATGGCCGGATAGCAGGAAGTATTTGTTTAAAGGAGCTTCCTGCCCCAGGAAGATGCCTGAGCAACCTGTGGTCAGTAGCTTGTCTAATTCCTAGTATGAAGGTGTTTTTGGAGTTCTGCTTTTCTGTGTACTGGACCCTGCTTTTGTATTTATTGGATTTTGCTTGTTTGCTGCCTGCCTCTGACCTTGGACTTTGTTTACAAACATTTGCTTGACCGCTGCCTGCTCTGATTTCGGACTCCCTAACCACGTACTTCGCCTCGGTGCTTGCACCGGTATCTTTGACCCCCTGGTCAGCTGCTACTGACTCAGACTGCTCTGGAGTGGCGCCTGGCAACTACCCTAATGGCCCAAGACAAGAGGCTCTAGTGAAGACCAGGTAGTTGCTTAGTCACGCCCCTTCAGAATATAACCATTCAGTGCCGCAGTGGGTCCACACCTGCTTGCATAACATTGGATGCCTCTCACCTCCCTTATATATGCCTGGAGTTGTGTGGCATTCATCATCCTGTTCTGCAGGGCATTGTTCACAATGAAGCGGTCATCAATGTGGTATGTGGCCAAAGGACGTCCACTTCTCTGCCTTTCTGTGACTCTTCCAGTCTCTCTGCATTCTGCATCTCTGATGCAACTTGCTGATGACACTCTAAGCTCCAGGAAATTTATTGGGTAATTCATGGATCAAACACCTGTTGTGAATTTTGCTGTTAAGCTCCTTGTTAGAGAACAGAAAGTTGTGCAAAAAGTACTAAAGCATTGAACAGTTGGACATGTGCATTCAGAAGTTTATAGAAGGTCACATTAAGTTCAACTGTGAAAGTTAGTGCATTTTAGGCTACTTTCACACTAGCGTTTTAAAATTCCGGTATTGAGTTCCGTCATAGGGGCTCAATACCGGAATAAAACGCTTCAGTTTTGTCCCCATTCATTGTCAATGGGGGCAAAACTGAACTGAAGACAACGGAATGTTCCTGAAAGCATTCTGTTCAGTCTTCAGACCAGAGAACAAACCGCAGCATGCTGCGGTTTGCTCTCCGGTCCAGGCATCCGCACCAAGACGGATCCGGAATGACCCCCAATGCAAATCAATGGGGGCGGATCCGTCTGGTGTGACCACAATGGTAACCGGATCCGCCCTCCATTGACTTTCAATGGAGTTCATGACGGATCCGTCACCACATACACACAATACACACATACAGACATAGACATAAACATAAACATACACACACATATACACATACAAATACACATACATACTTACATGCTCCCGGCAGGTCTTCAGAGCGCCGGAGGGACAGGTCAGCGCGCACAGATGACGATTCCACCAGGCGCCCAGCAGAGGGCACTGTGGGGAATCGTCACCTGTGCGAGCCGTCCTGCTCCTCCGGCGCTCCGAAGACCTGCCGGGAGCATGTAAGTATGTATGTGTGTTTGTTTGTCTATATGTGTGTGTCTGTGTGTATGTATGTACTGTGTGACATGTGTGGGGCCGGAGCACGGTTCCGGCTCCACACATGTCGCTGCGGCAGTCCTGATCCGGCAGCACCCTTCACCTGCCGGATCAGGCCTGCCACTAGTGTGAAAGTAGCCTTAGGTTCATCCTGAAATTTCACCCACAAGCCAAATATCCATAATTTTTTGTGATGTAGTGTGTGATGGTTGTGTTTTAATATGTGAATTAATAAACTGTTTCAATAAATACAGTATTTGATATAAAGAACTCTATTTCTATAGCTTCACTGAGACCATCAGGAACTAAAGCGGAAAATCCAATGTTTCCCTATTAATCAGTTGTTGTACTTGTTAAAGGAAATATTAATTAATATTTTAGATTAATATTAATAGATGTGATCCACCTGTTGCTGGTCCCGCCTATTTATCCTTTATTTTACCTGTTGCTCTACTTTCCCTAACTACGTGTAATATACTATACTGCGGCGGCAACAAAAGACCGTATGCTGTACTCAAATAATGAAGTATTTATTAAACAATTACAAGTCTACAGTCAATTATGTCTGAGATTATTTATATATATATATATATATATATATATATATATAGTACAGACCAAAAGTTTGGACACACCTTCTCATTCAGAGAGTTTTCTGTATTTTCATGGCTATGAAAATTGTAGATTCACACTGAAGGCATCAAAACTATGAATTAACACATGTGGAATTATATACTTAACAAAAAAGTGTGAAACAACTGAAAATATGTCTTATATTCTATGTTCTTCAAAGTAGCCACCTTTTGCTTTGATTACTGCTTTGCACACTCTTGGCATTCTCTTGATGAGCTTCAAGAGGTAGTCACCTGAAATGGTTTTCACTTCACAGGTGTGCCCTGTCAGGTTTAATAAGTGGGATTTCTTGCCTTATAAATGGGGTTGGGACCATGAGTTGTGTTGGGCAGAAGTCAGGTGGATACACAGCTGATAGTCCTACTGAATAGACTGCTAGAATTTGTATTATGGCAAGAAAAAAGCAGCTAAGTAAAGAAAAACGAGTGGCCATCATTACTTTAAGAAATGAAGGTCAGTCAGTCTGAAAAATTGGGAAAACTTTGAAAGTGTCCCCAAGTGCAGTCGCAAAAACCATCAAGAGCAACAAATAACTGGCTCACATGAGGACTGCCCCAGGAAAGGAAGACCAAGAGTCACCTCTGCTGCGGAGGATAAGTTCATCCGAGTCACCAGCCTCAGAAATCACAGGTTAACAGCAGCTCAGATTAGAGACCAGGTCAATGCGACACAGAGTTCACGCAGACACATCTCTACAACAACTGTTAAGAGGAGACTGTGTGCAGCAGGCCTTCATGGTGGAAACCACTGCTAAGGACAGGCAACAAGCGGAAGAGACTTGTTTGGGCTAAAGAACAGATCTTTGGTTCCAACCACCGTGTCTTTGTGCGACGCAGAAAAGGTGAACGGATGGACTCTACATGCCTGGTTCCCACCGTGAAGCATGGAGGAGGAGGTGTGATGGTGTTGGGGTGCTTTGCTGGTCACACTGTTGGTGATTTATTCAAAATTGAAGGCATACTGAACCAGCATGGCTACCACAGCATCTTGCAGCGGCATGCTATTCCATCCGGTTTGCGTTTAGTTGGACCATCATTTATTTATCAACAGGACAATGACCCCAAACACACCTCCAGGCTGTGTAAGGGCTATTTGACCGAGAAGGAGAGTGATGGGGTGCTACGCCAGATGACCTGGCCTCCACAGTCACCAGACCTGAACCCAATCGAGATGGTTTGGGGTGAGCTGGACCGCAGAGTGAAGGCAAAAGGGCCAACAAGTGCTAAGCATCTCTGGGAACTCCTTCAAGACTGATGGAATACCATTTCAGGTGACTACCTCTTGAAGCTCATTAAGAGAATGCCAAGAGTGTGCAAAGCAGTAATCAAAGCAAAAGGCGTCTACTTTGAAGAACCTAGAATATAAGACATATTTTCAGTTGTTTCACACTTTTTTGTTAAGTATATAATTCCACATGTGTTAATTCATAGTTTTGATGCCTTCAGTGTGAATCTACAATTCTACAATACAATATGGATCCCCCATAATTATGAGGGCGTATGCTGTTTTTACTCAGCTGCAAACGAGAGTAGAGAATAACTCAATGTTGATGCTTCAGGTGGAGAACTTCAGGGACTGATTGGCTAGCCTTAGGTAATTTCCTTGTGCTGCCTTCTCTACCCTTTGTTTTGTCAAAGTGAGGGAGTTCTCTTCTGCATTGCTCACACTTGTAGCGGGGATAGCAGGTCTTACTTCAGACTTAGGCAGCTATAACTCTGCAGAGGCAGATGTGCCAGTTTCAGTTTAATCTTGCTTCCTCTGTGCCTTTTGGCCTCTGCGCCTTTTGGCCTCTGTGCCTATGGGCCTCTGTGCCTTCTGTGCCTATTGGCCTCTGTGCCTTCTATGCCTATTAGCCTCTGTGTCTTCTGTGCCTATTGGCCTCTGTGCCTGTTGTCCTCTGTGCCTTGTGGCCTCTGTGCCTTTTGACCTCTGTGCATTCGGAGGCCTCTGTGCCTTGTGGCCTCTGTGCCTTCTGTGCCTATTGGCCTCTGTGCCCTCTGTGCCTATGGGCCTCTGTGCCTGTTGGCCTCTGTGCCTACTGGCTTCTGTGGCCTCTGTGCCTTCTGCGTTTCCCTTCCTAGTGGCCTCTCTTTGGTTTGTCCCGTGAACCTTTTTGTCCACAGGAAGCGGGATTGAGCATTTCGTTGTGGGACTTCTGTTGGGTTCCTATCCTGTCTTTGAGTAAAGTATTAGACAGGAAATAGGGTCCCTCCCTGGCTTGATTCATATTGTAGTCTCGCATGGGTGCTGTCATGGGCAAGGAAAAGACAATCGCACTTACCAGTAATAGTTTTTCTTGAAGCCCATGACTTCACCCCAAAATTTTGTCCCACCCATATTTTTTATTCTTAGACTATGTATTTTTTGAGGAAGACAGTTGAGTCGCTGGCTCTATAATAATATGTGAGAAATAGCTCCCCTTTAAATTTTTTTTATTTCCTTTTCTGACTTTTATCTATCCTCCAGACTTTTCCTTGCAAATAACTGAGGTGTGGAGGGGGTGTGAAACTTTTTATCTTCTTAGGTTTCCTTTCCTGGATGGGAGGTTCTACTCGTATGGGTGCTGTCATGGGCTTCAAGAAAAGCAATTACCGGTAAGTGCAATTGTCTTTTTCTCACCTCTTGCCCCGCCTCTATTCAACCTCTAATCATATCAATTTAGTTCCTCACAAACTCTTCACATCTGTGATCCCAGTGGTCCACTCTGAAGTCATCTACGGAAATTCACCAAATGTGTAGGACGAATTTTGTTCCTGTGATGATCTTCCAAGGGGATGACAGTTGAGGAGCTATGGGATCTGCCAAATGATGGATAGAGATGTTGCAAGAGTCTCAATGTGGCTTGACCGGTTGAAGATTTTCAGTTTCATATGGGACCTTGACCACTGTCGCACATATTTGGCCTCTATCCCTGAACTGATACCACTGGTCACCATCTCCAGCCTGTATTGCTACATTCCCAATCTGTTTTGATTTGGACAGATAGACCCACTGTGTAAAGGACCAGCACCCTTCATCTACCATCTCACAAAAAGGCCACTTAAACGGTGCCTTTTATAGTTATGGGTCTATCAAAATATGCTCTCATTCTCAAACCACCTGGACTGTCCTTCTTTGGGAAGGTACCCTTGAGGATGTACCATCCACTCTGCCCCAGTGACATCTTCAGGACTCGGAACCCCTACTTTCGTACACAACACCACAGTGGTGTTGGCTTTCACCTGCTTGTAAGGATGCAGGTGGGGGCAGGGCTGTGGAGTTGGAGTTGGTGTCCATCTCGGTGGAATCGGAGTTGGAGCCGGTATAAAATGGTGTACTGCCCTTTATGTAGATGCTCAGAAGTGAAGCTCCTCTGCTACAGATCAAAGGAAAAGGGCACTGGGAAGGAATGGCTGCACTCATCTCAGATCTACTAGAGAAAACAGGATTAAAGGGGTTTTCTCACTGGTTACAAAGATTAGCTTTCATCATAAAGGGAGAGTTAAAAGAAAACATTTTCTAAATACAGTGGTCAGTAGATTTTTATTTTAGTCATGAACTATAGACAGTTCAGCAGGTATCTCACTGTACACCGGTTTCTATGGTAACCTGCAGCCCAGAAAGACTGTTATTTGATTGGCTGAGAGCAGTGAAGAATGATGGGACTGAGCTCTGAGTGCTTACCAGCAGTAAGCAAAAGGTACAAGTGTTGTGAGGACTGAGAAGCATGGCTTTACTTGTAATTGTGTTAGAGATCACAATCTCCTGCTCTGTCAGAGTAAGTTAATATATGCTAATAACTGCTGGGGACCCACCCACAGCCTGAGGAGACAGGGTGAGTGCAAACTGCCTGTCAGCCAGTGAATCAACCTGCTGAGAAAACCCCTTTAAGGCAAGTACTTCTTAGTATATCTAAACTTTCAATAAACTGTGCATAAAGCAATTGTCCAGTGCTTGTTCTCTCTGGATGCTTTATGTTTTACTTTGCTTTTCCTCTGATGTAAAACACCTAGGGCCTTATGTATGAAAACTGTCCGGGTGTAGAAGTTTCTTTGTTGCCCATAGAAACCAATCAGAGCTCCCCTTTCATTTCATATAGTGCTCTGGAGAAATGAAAGGGGAGCTCTGATTAGTTGCTATGGGCAACAAATAAAGTCTTAGACCTAGACAGTTTTCATACATCAGGCCCTTAGTGAGCTGTACTCAGAGAAAAGCCTGATACTGGAAGTTCAGAATAAAGATATCTAGTAAAACATATGTCATGACAAAAAAGTTTGTAATATATCTGTACTATTGATTTATGCAAAGTTTGTTTAAAGTTATCACTTAAACATGCGCCATGTATGAGGGAGTCGGATTCTAAGTCAGGAGTCGGAGTTAGGGGAAATTGAGGAGTCGGAGTTGGATTCTGGGCTTTGGCTTACCGACTCCACAGCCCTGGGTGGGGGTCCCTAGACACCCATCTTAAAGACTTGATAGGTGTTGGGTCTGAGTCTCGAAAATGTCTGTATTCGTTGAGGCAGAGGGTGTGTAAATCATATTTTATGGCAGACACATTCTCCACAGGGGTATAATGTTGTGTTACACAGTTGGCAAAACCCTCCTTCTGGAACCCATACAGGTACCACTGTCCTGGAGTAAATGTGAGGTTATTGTATCAAATCCAATCACCAAACACTGAGGGCTATTGGGGTGCAAATCATGTTCGACATTGGTGATGGAGATTTCCGCACCTGTGTCAAAAATGATTTGCGTTTCCTAATCTTTAATTGTGGCTTTTACAGTGGGGGAAAAAAAGTATTTAGCCACCAATTGTGCAAGTTCTCCCACTTAAAAAGATGAGAGAAGCCTGTAATTGACACCAACTATGAGAGACAAAATGAGAAAACAAATCCAGAAAATCACATTGTCTGATTTTTAAAGAATTTATTTGCAAATTATGGTGGAAAATAAACTTTTGTTATTGACCAAATACTTATCTCAACACTTTGTTATATATCCTCTGTTGGCAATGACAGAGGTCAAACGTTTTCTCTAAGTCTTCACAAGGTTGGCACACACTGGTATGTTGGCCCATTCCTCCAGGCAGATCTCCTCTAGAGCAGTGATGTTTTGGGGATGTCGCTGGGCAACACAGACTTTCAACTCCCTCCAAAGGTTTTCTATGGGGTTGAGATCTGGAGACCCGGTTAAGCCACTCCAGGACCTTGAAATGGTTCTTACGAAGCCACTCCTTTGTTGCCCTGGCGGTGTGCTTGGGATCATTGTCATGCTGAAAGACCCAGCCACATTTCATCTTCAATGCCCTTGCTGATGGAAGGAGATTTGCACTCAAAATCTCACGATACATGGCCCCATTCATTCTTTTATGTACACGGATCAGTCATCCTGGTCCCTTTGAAGAGAAACAGCCCCAAAGCATGATGTTACCACCCCCATGCTTCACATTAGGTATGGTGTTCTTTGGATGCAACTCGGCATTCACTCTCCTCCAAATACGACGAGTTGCGTTTCTACCAAACAGTTCTACTTTGGTTTCATCTGACCATATGACATTCTCCCAATACTCTTCTGGAACATCCAAATGCTCTCTAGCAAACTTCAGACGGGCCCGGATATGTACTGGCTTAAGCACGTCTGGCACTGCAGGATCTGAGTTCCTGGTGGCATAGTATTACTGACGGTAGCCTTTGTTACGTTGGTCCCAGCTTTCTGCAGCTTATTCACTAGGTCCCCCCGTGTGGTTATGGGATTTTTGCTCACAGTTCTTGTGATCATTTTGACCCCACAGGGTGAGATCTTGCGTGGAGCCCCGATCAAGGGAGATTATCAGTGGTCTTGTATGTCTTCCATTTTCTAATTATTGCTCCCACAGTTGATTTCTTCACACCAAGCTGCTTGCCTATTGCAGATTCAGTCTTCCCAGCCTGGTGCAGGTCTACAATTTTGTTTCTGGTGTCTTCACCATAGTGGAGTTTGGAGTGTGACTGTTTGAGTTTGTGGACAGGTGTCTTTTATACTGATAACAAGTTCAAAGAGGTGCCATTACTACAGGTAATGAGTGGAGGACAGAGGAGCCTCTTAAAGAAGAAGTTACAGGTCTGTGAGAGCCAGAAATCTTGCTTGTTTGTAGGTGACCAAATACTTCTCTTCCACCATAATCTGCAAATAAATTCTTTAAAAAACAGACAATGTGATTTTCTGGATTTGTTTTCTCATTTTGTCTCCCATAGCTGAGGTCTACCTATGATGTCAATTACAGGCCTCTCTCATTTTTTTAAGTGGGAGAACTTGCACAATTGGTGGCTGACTAAATACTTTTTTTCCCCACTGTATATAGGGTCTCCCTGAAGAATCCAGTATGACAGGACATACTAGTGCCAGATCTTTAGGGATCCCTGCCCTTCAGTCTATGTTGACCAGACTGTACATACTGCCACTTGTGGTTTTGTAGAATTTTTAGATTCCACACCCACTGTTCCCTTATATGGGGTATTTACAATGGCCACACACTTGGGTGTCCGTACTTGTAAATGTCCCTGGTTCCTATCTGCCTGCTCCCCCCTGTTCTGGCATAATTGGGTTTCAACTTGAAACCATTGTTATTGCCAGATTTTACAGGGTGGTTACGGCTACGTACCCATTGAGGACAATTCCTCTTAATGTGTCCGAATTGCAGACACTGATAGTGATAAGGATGGCTCTCAAGGGGAGCCTTAAGGTTTGTTTCTCTGCTCCAAATTAAAGTAATCCTAGGATATTAACATGCATGGAAGAAACAACACTGACACCTTGTAGGTTCAAAGTAGTTCTTGTTTATTAGATGAGGGTATACAGTTTATATACCCCAGGGAGGGGTATTCCTCTCCTGAGGGTTATACTATATTTTATTGGTTAGTAATGCAAAATAAAGTTTTACTTCTGCGCATCTAGTCTAGCTAAAGAATGTAAACTACAGATAAGAGAAAGAGTGGTCCCAGAGCCTACGCCATTTTGTAATGGCTTCTGATTACTTTCAATCTTCATATCCACAACAGTCCCCCTTTGAAGCCATTTCAAGCATGGTGTTGTCCGTCCCTAATCTAAATGGGCCTGACAATCTGTCCCATTGTGCCTGCGTCCTTTTCACCATTTAGGAGACAATCTGTCCCTAATAGATAGACTCCCTCTTATTGGGCTTGCACAAAGGAAAGTCAGATTCTAACTCTGGCCTTAACATGGGCTTCACTGGAACTACATGGGGGACTGCTCCGCTGACATCCGTCTGGTGGTCTTCTCCTTCTCCCATCCTGGGTTAGAAATCCTCCGGGCACACAGGACCACTCACACTAAGCCATTTTAAGCATGGATTATGTGAATATGTGTTAAAGCTATAACTATCTGCTTTAAAGGGACACTAAAAACATATGTTATAAAACATTAAAAATAGTTTTTATATGTATAATTAAGTTTACAAAACTACATAATTACATACAAGTTAACATACATAGCCTGCCCCCTCCGGCGCCATGTTATTGAAGACTTCAGTAACATGACATCGGAGGGGACACCCATTATATGTCCCGTTCTTTGGCAGCTGCTCCTATGGATGCAGAGACAGTTGCCTGCTGCAAGAAGAAGCAGACAGCCAGAATCGGCTACCTGCTTCTTTCATCCTCCGAGTCCCCCCCCCTCCTTTCCTCCCCCTCTCCGTGCCTTCTGCCTCATGTCTGGGCGGGGGGCGGAGCCGGCCGTCAGTCGGCATTGGCTCCGCACCCTCCAGACAAGAGAAGATCTGCTGGTGATTCTGTAGCTAGAAAAAAAGGTAAGTATAAGGTGCCAGGCTGCCGCTGCTGGTTGTATCTGGCTGGAGAAGGAAAAAAGGGGGGACCCCACGCCATTTTTTTCAAAAATAATTAAATAATTTTTAAAAATGGCGTGGGGTCCCCCCTTTTTTCCTTCTCCAGCCAGATACAAATAGCAGCGGCAGCCTGGCACTACCAGGGTGGGAAGGGACACGGTTATTGGCCCTTCCCAGCCTAACAGTAACAGCCTGCAGCCGCCCCAGAGCCAGACCCTCAATTTAGAAGGTCCGGTCCTGCGGGTACCCGGCTCTTCCCGACACCCCTGGTGGCGGTGGGTGCCGGGGTAATAGATGTTGGGGTTAGTGCTGGCCTGCCATACCGGCAAGCACTAAGCCCAGTATTAGTAATCAGGGCCGTCTGTAGATAGCCGTGATTACTAAAACTGCAGTGAGACCAATGAAAGAGAGAAAACAATGGAGTAAGCGGCACTCACCAAATCTGCAAAAATGCTTTATTCCTGGACCAAAGCCAGCGTCCTGGTTGCATGTCGGAGGGGGGGGCGGTATGCACACTAACAGCGTATTTCGGCGGCAACGGCTGTTTCGCGCGATCCCGCGCTTCCTCAGGCCACCAGGGACGTCATCACGTCCCGTACTATATAGCGTGCATCTCGCCCCCGCGCATGCGCAACAGGCGCGGGCAACAAAAAGAACACTAAAATAAGAAAGGATATACAAACATATAATTACAATGTCAAATATAAATATCGTCAACACAAACAATGTTATAAAAATACGCTCATATCATTTTTGTCATTTAGGCCAAGTGGACCCATGGCTCCTGTCCTCAATATCCATTTGGCCTCTCTTCTCAATAATATACGGTGTCTATCGCCACCCTGTGGTGGGCAGGGTACCAACTCTAAACCACTAAATCTCAAGGCCTTGGGGTCACTATTATGTGCAAGTCGTACATGTTCGATGAGGCGTGGGGAACCTTTACCGGACCTAACCGAATTAAAGTGTTCCCTGAATCTCTCTACCAAGGGTCTAATGGTTTTTCCGATGTAAAACCTTCCACAACTACAATCCACCAAATATACTACATAGCGGCTTTTGCATGTAATAAAATCCTTAACTATATGTTCAACCCCTCCCACATTTATGGTGGCACGTTGGCTATTTTGAGTACAGTAGGAGCAATTACCACATCTGCGGTTGCCTCTGGGAACGAATTCCTTTAACCAGGTACGTTTCTCCCTCTCTTTATACCTACTGTGTACTAATTTATTACGCAAAGTGCATGTCCTCCTAAACGTGACTAGGGGGCGATCGCTGAACAATCCTTTAAGTGACTGGTCTCTTAGTAACAGGTCCCAATTGTTGTTTATAACCTGTTTTATCCTATCAGACATTGGACTATATTTAAAGGAGAAAGTACAATTATTTGAGTTTTTTTCTTTATTATTATTTTTCCTTTTTCTACTCTCCCCTTGAAGTATGTCTATCCTGGAGGTCTCATGGGCTCTAGTCATAATTGTACTATAAACAGGTTATAAACCACAAACAATTGGGACCTGTTACTAAGAGACCAGTCACTTAAAGGATTGTTCAGCGATCGCCCCCTAGTCACGTTTAGGAGGACATGCACTTTGCGTAATAAATTAGTACACAGTAGGTATAAAGAGAGGGAGAAACGTACCTGGTTAAAGGAATTCGTTCCCAGAGGCAACCGCAGATGTGGTAATTGCTCCTACTGTACTCAAAATAGCCAACGTGCCACCATAAATGTGGGAGGGGTTGAACATATAGTTAAGGATTTTATTACATGCAAAAGCCGCTATGTAGTATATTTGGTGGATTGTAGTTGTGGAAGGTTTTACATCGGAAAAACCATTAGACCCTTGGTAGAGAGATTCAGGGAACACTTTAACATAGTAACATAGTAACATAGTTGATAAGGCCGAAAAAAGCCATCTGTCCATCCAGTTCGGCCTGTTTTCCTACAAGTTGATCCAGAGGAAGGCAAAAAAAACCCTGTGAGGTAGAAGCCAGTTTTCCCCACTTTAGGGAAAAAAATTCCTTCCCGACTCCAATCAGGCAATCAGAATTACTCCCTGAATCAACGACCCCTCTCTAGTAACTATAACCTGTAATATTATTACCCTCCAAAAATACATCCAGGCCCCTCTTGAACTCTTTTAGTGAACTTACCATCACCACCTCCTCAGGCAGAGAGTTCCATAGTCTCACTGCTCTTACCGTAAAGAATCCTCTTCTATGTTTGTGGACAAACCTTCTTTCCTCCAGACGCAGAGGATGTCCCCTCGTCACAGTCACAGTCCTGGGGATAAATAGATGATGGGAGAGATCTCTGTACTGACATCTGATATATTTATACATAGTTATTAGATCTCCCCTCAGTCGTCTTTTTTCTAAAGTGAATAACCCTAATTTTGATAATCTTTCTGGGTACTGTAGTCCACCCATTCCAGTTATTACTTTAGTTGCCCTCCTCTGAACCCTCTCCAGCTCTGCTATGTCTGCCTTGTTCACAGGAGCCCAGAACTGTACACAGTACTCCACGTGTGGTCTGACTAGTGATGTGTAAAGTGGCAGGACTATGTTCTCATCACGGGCATCTATGCCTCTTTTGATGCAGCCCATTATCTTATTGGCCTCGGCAGCAGTTGTCTGACACTGGTTTCTGCAGCTTAGATTTCTGTTCACTAAAATTCCTAGGTCCTTTTCTATGTCAGAGTTACCCAATGTTTTACCATATAGTATGTACTGGTGACTTGCATTATTCCTTCCCATATGCATAACATTACATTTGTCAGTGTTAAACCTCATCTGCCACTTCTCTGCCCTTTAATTCGGTTAGGTCCGGTAAAGGTTCCCCACGCCTCATCGAACATGTACGACTTGCACATAATAGTGACCCCAAGGCCTTGAGGGTCTCACACTGAACAAAGCTATGGGCAGACTTTCTGGCCTAGGTTTCCCAGTTTCCTGGGCCATCTTCAGCATCTTCAGATTTAGTGTTCCGTTCATTCTTTCGACTTTTCCCGAGCTTTGCGGTCTGTATGACGTATGGAAAGCCAGTTGAGTCCCCAGGGCCTCCCAGATCTCCCGGGCCACATCTGCAGTGAAGGCAGTTCCTTGATCACTCTCTATAGTTTCAGGTACCTCGTATCTATAGACTATTTCATTCTGTACCTTCTTGGCATAGTCTTGGCAGTCAGATTCTTGACAGGGTAGGCTTCAGGCCAGCCAGAGAACATGTCTATGACCACTAGGGCATACTGGAACCCCTGTGTAGGCGGCATCTGTATGCGGTCAACCATTTGGTTGGATCATTTGGAAAGGGTAGAGAGGTTTAGGTGAACACTTAACTGGAACTTTTTCCATTTTTCCAGGGTTGCAGCTGGCACAGATCAGACAGCTGTTGACATGCCTGGCCATGAACATGGATATGCCAGGAGCAAGCCAGATGGAGGATATCGGATTGTTCATGGCAGTCTTACTCTGATGAGTTGGCCCATGGGCCCAAGCCGCCACCATAGGGTACAAGCTTCTTGGTAAACGGAGCAGATGTCCCTTCCTCCAGATCCAGTCTGTGTTACTTGCCATATCTGCTCCTTTCTCACTCCACTCTATTTTTTTCATTTAATTTCTCTTGCATGTCCTGGAGCCTTTCCTTGGTTATGAGGAGTGAGTGGGGTACACCCTCTGCAGATTTGCCCTCTGCAGACTTGGATCTGGTCTGCGCCACCAGAGTCATTACTTCTTCCCTTTCCTCTATGGCTGCCTTCTTTGCAGCTTCATCTGCCAGTGCATTGCCCTTAGTCTCCCTGGTGTCTGCCTTGGTGTGAGCTTTTACCTTCAGTATGGCCACTTGCTTGGGGAGGGCTAGAGCATCCATCAGCTTCTCCACTGATTTTGCATTCTTGATAGGAGTGCCATTTGCAGCAATGAAGTTCCTGCTTTTCCATATGGGTCCAAAATCATGGGCCACTCCAAAGGCATATCTTGAATCCGTGTAGATATTTGCCATGGTGTCCTGGGAGAGTTTACACGCCTCTGTGAGGGCTATGAGTTCTGCCTCCTCTGCTGACATATCCGGAGGTAAGGCCTGAGCCTTGATAACTTCATGTGAGGAGGTCACTGCGAACCCAGTGTGATATCTTCCCTAGTCATCCACGAACCTGGATCCATCCACAAAGAGTGAGAGCTCAGGGTCTGGCAAAGGAGTTTCTGAAATGTTAGCCAGTGGTTCAGTTTCCTGTTTGATAAGCTCCATGATGGTCCGGGCCATAATATTCATCTTCTGACAAATTGGGGTCTTCACCTTCTTCTGCACCTCATACCTTCTTCCATTCCCCCCTTGAGGAAAGGGAGAAGTGATGCAGGGTTGAGGACATGACACCTGGAGATTGTGACTGCATATGAAGATGACGGGCAGCTGAGAAATGCTTGGGCTGCGTTTGTTGTAGAATTGTAGAGATATCATAAGGCGCCAAAACTTGCAAGGGATGTACCAGAACAAGGTCAGAGGCCTTGTCCAGTAGCAGGTGGCAAGCATGTATGGCCCTGATGCATGAAGGAGAGCCTCTGGATACTGGGTCCAAACGGGCAGAGTAATAACCCAAAGGTCTGTTCCTGCCTCCATTACTCTGGGTTAGGACTCCCGTCACATGGCCTTCTCTCTCCATCACATATAGTCTGAAAGGGAGTTCGTAGTTTGGGATACCCAGGGCTGGTGAAGAGGACACCGCAGTCTTGAGCTGTAAGAATGACTCCTTGGCCTCCTGAGAGGTAAAACGGAGAGTGCGTGATACAGTCATACAAGGGTTGCATCAAGATAGAGGCATCCAAGATCCAGGGTCTGCAGTACGAGACTAGGCTTAGGCGTTGATGGGGGGTGGCAGGCTCTGCAGTGTCAAGGATGGCCTTCTTCCGGTCCTCAATGAGGTGCTTGGCTCCTGGACTTAGTGGCCAAGGAACGTAACCTTAAGTTCACACCACTGGACTTTATTCTTGGACACTTTGCATCCCTGGTCAGCCAGAAACAGCAAGAGAGAGATAGAGGCCTGGTGGCATAGGTCCCAAGACTTTGCACACACCAATAGGTCATCGACGTACTGCAGGAGGGCTACTTCCGGGTGTTGTTGTTTTCATTCATCCAGGATAGATGACATAGCTTTACTGAACTGAGTGGGACCGTTTTGAGCTCCTTGAGGCATCACTGTCCATGTGTACTGGGATCCAGCGTGAGTAAAAGCAAACAAGTACTGGCAGTCCGGGTGTAATGGAACAAGGAAGAAGACATTGGGCAGATCTATCGCCGTGTACCTTTGGGTATCAGCTGGGATCAAGGATAAGAGAGTGTGAGGAGTAGGTACCACTGGAGTTTCTAGGATGGTGACCTCGTTGGCGCCCCTTAGGTCCTGGACCATCCTGTAGGTAGCAGGCTGCCCTTTTTTGCCTTTCTTCTTTATTGGGAACAGTGGAGTATTTCAGGGGGAGGTGGTGGGTACAACAACCCCCACTCAAAGATACTCTGAGACCTGCTGAGCGACAGCATCCATCTGAGCTATAGACAGCGGATATTGGGGCTTCCGGGGTAGGACTGCCCCAGGCTTCAGGTGAACCATGATGGGTTGCACCCGCAACCGGCCAATGTCCTGGGGTCCTTTTGACCACAAGTGCTGAGGAATCCACTGATGGGGGCACCCCTTTGTCAGAGGGGGGAGGGAGCTCTTGGGAGATGGAAGCAGCAATCAGAACTTCTTCTTCAGGCTGCAGGGGCGTAGACAGAGTCACCGTACTATTGAATGATTGCTCCCATTTTCTGTAGCAGGTCAGCTCCCAGAAGAGTCAGTGGGCAAGTAGAAAAGCCTACAAATCTGGACAACATGGATGAGGAGGGCTGTGGTCCTAGGGCTACGGTGAGTGGTTTGATGAGGGGTGAGGACCTACACCTACCATCAATGCCCACACATAAAACGGATGATGTATCAACCACAGAGTCAGAGTCAGGTATATCTGCATGTCGAAGTACACTACGGGCTGCACCAGTATCCACAAGAAAGGTGCGCTGCTCACCTCCCACATTAAGCTGTACCGACAAGAGGTAGGCAAGATAATCAATTTTCTTACCTTCTCTTTGGGGCTGCAGTCCGCTCCTTCAGCTACAGAAGTTACATTCCCTCGAGCCCACCCAGGGACGCCAACTGATAAGAATGGCTCTCATGGGGGTTGGACCACAAGAAGAGGGGGTAGAGAGTGCCATAAAAGGTTCAAGGCCTTCGACATGTGGATCTGTCCTAGGCTGAGCCATCTCCAGGCTGCACCTCCTAGGAGGCCGGTGCCCATGGCAGCTGTTTTCGTGGAACTATTACTGGCTTGTTTGTGCAAATCTGCTGTTGCTACCACAGATGTCTGTTGCGGCAATTCCTCCTGTAGTGGCCTGGTTGGCCACATTCATAACACGTAGGGGGAGGACGGGATTTGCCTTTTCCCCCATCAGCCATCATAACCATGAGGGCCGCCTTTTGTGTCCCTGTTGCAGATTCAATGCCCTTTGCTACCAGAGTAAGGACTTCGATAGTCAGGGAATGGTGCTCTGGACGGACCATCTTTAAGGCCTTCTGTTTGCTCGGTTTCAGTCCATCAGTAAATGCACTAGACAACATGCTACTCTGCACAGGATCCTGTTTGGGGAATCCCAGATCTTTAAATGTTTGTTCCATTCTCAGGGCAAATTTCTCCACAGACTGTCTTATCCTGCTTAAGATCCTGAAACTGAACCGACTGACTGGCTAGCCGCTGGCGGGCCCATTCCCCCAATCTCCTGCAGAACTCTTCACCATAATCATACTGTTGTTGCCACTCTTCTGACCCGTAAGCAGGGGGTCGAATGGCCCTGTCCATGAGCGGCCAGAAAGAATCCCCTGCCTTTATGTTAGTCAGCCCCGCCAAGTCCCTCCAGGTAGCAGAGTGTGTTTTCCGGATTTGTTCCATCTTCCTATAAAAGGGCATGGGCTGAATTTCCGGGTCAGGGAGGGAGTTGACAAGGGTAGTGGCCTGGTTGGGTGAGAAGGTCACGTACTTCCGGCGCAGGGGGTGCTGGCGCAGGCGCTGGGGCCTGTTGAGTCTCTTGGACGTGACGCAGTTGTCTCTGCACTTCGTCCAGCTGCTCGTCCATCCTCTGGAGGGCGGCCTCCGCCTGTTCCCTGTACTCTCTCTCCTCTTCGCCACTCCCTTTTCCCTCCCTTGCTCCTCCTGAATCCGGATGGGGGTTCTCCCCTGGCTCATCCTCATCCTGGCCTGCTGTCTTTGGGGGCTTGTTTATTCTACCCCTTCCCCCTGCCATGAACAAGGGAACTGGGCCAGTACTTTCTGTCGGAGGGGGTGGAGCCACTGGGACTGGTACGGAATAAGAGCCATCAGTTTTTAACACAGGGTATAATGGAGTCACCGGTGGCATGGGCACTAGTTTCGGAGCCTGGTCATCCTCCTCAAAATGGATGAGAACCTCCTCACTCTGGGATGCAGTTGGGGCCTGGGCTATACTCACAGTGCCTGCTGCTGGAGGCAAGATGGGACACGTAGTGATTGCTGCTGGGGGCGGTGCTGGAGACATGATGGGGGCATTCTTAGGAGTCAGTGACGCCGATTGCAGACATTATCCGCGGGTGTCTGCTAGTGGGCAAAGCAGGTCACCCGCGGCCATCATGCCCGCTCCGCGGCCATCTTTAAAGTCCAGGCCAGCGCCGTACTAGTACAGCGCTGGTCGGGAAGGGGTTAAGGTTCTACCACATCTTTCACTGGTCACTTAGGACAGTCAGTACAGGAATTACACAACCTCCCTATCAACGGATCGCCCCTTCTGTCTCAGGCTCTCTCTCAAGAAGCTAGTACAGGAATTATGCGATCCTCCTGTCCGATCCTTGGTCAGTTTTCTCACTCTGTTCTCCTCTCCCCTTTCAGTAACACAGACCACATGAAATCACAAACCACAGTAGAAACAAACCCTTCTTTCGGGTTCTTGGAACTCGAGGTTTCAACTTCAGCCGAAGCTGATAACTGGTAACTTCTATCCAGCAGAAATGACTACCGTAATGCAGTGCAGTCTCGACAAGAGGTAGGCAAGATAATCAATTTTCTTACCTTCTCTTTGGGGCTGCAGTCCGCTCCTTCGGCTACAGAAGTTACATTCCATTGATCCCACCCATGGACGCCAACTGATAAGGATGGCTCTCAAGGGGAGCCTTAAAGGGAACCTGTCATCAACTTTGTGTTGACCTCACTGAGGGCAGCATAAAATGACAGAAATGCTGATTTCAGCGGTGTGTCACTCATGAGCTAAAAGTGGTTGCTGAGAACCAGCATCATAATCATTGCAGCGCAGGCCTTGAAAAGAGTCATGGTTCTTCCTAATCTCCTGCTGTCCCGCCCATCTGCTGATGATTGTCAGTTGTCTCCTAGAGAGAAAGGGAGAAAACTAGGTAGAAAACTGTCAGTCATCAGCAGGTGGGCAGGGAGAGCAGGAGTTAGAGAGACTAATTTGACCAGCATTTGGAGGTGTTTAGTGGTCTTGTTGAAGATGCTTTTGCTAATGCACACTTTGTTGTGTGCATATGCTTGGTCCAGCAAAGCAGACCAAAGCATCTCCGTGGACTTGTATGTGGTGGGGAGTATGGGATTAAATGTACTGTGTTTACTGAGGTGTAGTGTAGCAAAGGTCATACTCACTCGTTCGGCATCCTGCATCCAGTCGTCTGTTCCTGCATCCTTCCCATTTTGGAACTTCTTTTTCCCGACCAGACGGACTCCTTCAACTGTCTGCGCTGCTTGGAATAGGTCCTCTTCTCTGAAACGCCTTTTTCCCCGACTCCTAGGATCCACCCGAACCTGAGTTGACTCTCGCCGATTAACCGTGCAAGGGAATCACAAAAACGTTAGACACCAGAAGAAACTCCGGTTCGCTGTTTGTGGATGTATTCTGCGCAAACTTCCACCCACACCTGTGTTATCCGTCCGAACTTCAAGGTTGAGGAGCACAATATAGCATGACACTGCACCGTGTACCTCTATTTATCCGCTCCCTCCCTCCTGTCTTAGTTCACGCAATAACACAACTGTAGATAGGATGCACAGAAAAATGATCCACAAACAGTTTGGGCTAGCTCACCAATGTTAAAGGATACATTAATTATTTAAAATTTTTAGTGATATTAATAATTAATATAAATAAATAGTCGTACACCGACTATTGTTAGCGCCGCTTATTTATCCCTTTATTTCTACCTTTTCTCTGAACTATGTGTACTGTATTACGGTAACTACAAAAAGACTCTGTAAACCGTACTATGCCAATAAAAATATTTATTACAACAATCACAAGTCTACAGTCTATTTGTTCAGAATATATATATGTATATAGTCGCACACAACAATCTCTTATTTTTATATATATATATTATATATATACTAAGCAAATACTATATACTAAGCAGAAGGACCCGGCTTCGCCTCAGTATATTTCATCTATTTCATTTAATGTTTCTGTGTGTCGTTGCAGAGAGAAAGTCAATGCAGCTGACAGAAGTTGATTTTTACCTTCATTTTTTCAATCCCCATTGGCTGCGGAGTGGGAGGGGGTGTGACCTGACCGTGTTGGGGGCGTGGTTTAGTGGGACCTGTGGGGGTGCTTTTAAGTCCTTCTTTAGGGGGTGGCCTGAATTTCAGGTCGATGCCATGGTATTTTATGAGGACACGTAATGTGTAACAGTGGAAGAAAACCTCTTTTATTACTACTGAACGGCCTTAGTCTAAAATTAGTCTAAAGCATAAGTTATATTTATGGTAACCGGAATACCCCTTTAACATTGTCATCCACAGCGCTCTGTCCCTTTAAAGCAGTGAAGAGAAATGGCTGGGTTGTTATTTACCTGAGCTCCTCAGCTGGCTGCTAATTACCTGGCTGGGTTGTTATGTTATGGGATTTGAAGTGAAATGCTACCAGGCTAACATTGGATAATGGAGATCATATTTTGGGAATATCTCTAGGGAAGGAGTAATGATGGGACGTTGGTGGTATAGGTTAAGGGTAATATTGCAGGGAGAATAAGGGGTTAATCGTTGGTGGTATAGGGGGTAATATACTCAGCCAGCCAAGGGGTTAATGCTCGTTTCTAGGGATGATCCTCGCTTGTAGGCTCGTTGTCCAGGGGTTCATCTTCGCTTGTAGATGCTCGTCTTACAGGGGATGATTCTATTTTAAGGGCTGCATGGCTCAACTGATGAGCGTAGCACTGCCGGACTATTTAAGTCCATCCGCGCTCGCTCCCAAGATCCTCCGCCTGGGAGCGCCAGTGTGTGCGGGCAGGCGCGGTGACGTCATATCGCCGCGCCTGCCCGCACACACTGGCGCTCCCAGGCGGAGGATCTTTTTGATCCTTTCGCCTGTGAATGCCCCATGTATCTCCGCCACTGTAATTACAGCGCCGGAGGTAAGCAGCCGGAGATGTGTAACAAAAGTCAGAGGATCTTATGTTTAACAAAAGGCAGAGGGTAATTAAATATATATAGATATACATGTAATACAGGGGCATACATGTATATCTATCTATATCCATGCATATATAATTTATACCAACACTTCCTTCTACAGTAGTCTATTATTTTTATGGTTTGTGTTCTCTCTATTCACTGCTATTGGAGGTCCAAAAAATAGCTGAGCTGAGCAAGTACACACCGGTATTATCAGAATTCCTATAGCAGTGAATGGAGAGTGCACAGCGCAAGCGTGACCACTTCTCAATACACCTATAGGACTGCAGGGAAATAGCCGAGCCAGCTATTTTAGGAATTCCCATAGTAGTGAATAGAAGGTGGCCACGCTAGTGCAGTGCACTCTCCATCACTTCAGGGTGGGGGCATTTTGGAGATAGGTACAGGTCCCACCTCTGCGACCAGCACCTAGCTAGGATTATTGGCATCTCCTAGCGATATGTCATCAATGTCTGACATGAGACCACCACTTTAAAAAATTTTGGTTTAAGATTAACAACCACCATAATGCGAACCTCTCAATCCCGTCTCCAAGAATTCTCCCGAGCTGCACCAGTTTTTTGGAATGTCGTACCCCATCCCCCTTATCCTATATAAGTGCCCATGGAGTATTGACTTCTGGTTCCTTGTTATAGAAATGCAGCGTGTATCTTCTATCTGGTGATTCGAGCTCTGGATACCGTGGAGGACGACATGACCCTCAGTCTGGAGACCAAAATCCCCATGTTACTTAACCTCCACACCTACCTGTACCAGGCGGACTGGAGGTTTACAGAGAGCAAGGACAAGAATCGCCAAGTTCTGGAGGATTTCCCCACGGTAAGACGGACTGACGTGGCTACAAGGATCACAGGCAGGTCTTGTGTGGTATCTGGGGCGCGCTGAAAGATTTGCATTTATCACTCTGCATGTAGAGCTAGATGAATGTTTGAAAAGATGCCTGGGCAGAGTGTGGAGAGAGGGGACAAGGGTGGGAGAGACCGGGAAACCGGGAATGGGATAGTGCTCAAATAATGTCATAACGTATCTACATGATACCATCATATTGTGTCTATATGATGGCGATTTACAGTACACCTAAACAGTGTTATACAATTTATTATATAATGGAGCCATATAGTGCCTACATAACTGTCATAGGAGGCTTGTATGAAAAGTGACAAATATTGCTTACATGATGGCGCCTTACATTGGCTGTATAATGCCATAAAGCTGTTCTTATATAATGGTGCCATACAGTAATGACCTAATACAATCATACCATGCTTTCATAATGGTACCATATGGTCAGTGTATACCATCAAACTTAATGGTGCCATATAGCGCCTAAATAATAACACTACGCAATGCTTATGTAATATTGTGTTCACAAGGGTGACCATATAATACCACCAATATAATGGTGCCAAGCAATCATCTTCATACCATACCAATATAATGGAGCCATACAGCACTATACGTTACCTGGTCCCATGCTTGCCTACTTAACATTATACAGGCCCAGTATACTGGTACTATAGAGTGACTGCATAAAACCACCACACAGTGAGAAGTAGTAGATTGCAGTTCTCAAATAATACTGCAATTTAGCATCAGTATTATACATTGCCCACATTATCATGCCTCTCAGTTTCTAGTAATTGTTGGATTGGGCCATGTTATAGTACTGTCTGTGAGGTAAAATCACAGTAAGCTGCCAGAAAGGACGTCTACAGTAGGTTTGGTGGCCCAGGACTGTTACCCATCTTGTCTGTGTTTTACCAGCCCCACCTAGGGCTCTGTTCACATCATGTCTGAGCCTTCTGAAGTATATGTCAGACCCTACATATCCGTGTACAGGCATAGAATGGCATACGTCACACAAAGGATCCCATAAAAAATGACACGTGTCCCTATCTTATTCTGAGATAACTCTGTCCTAGATTTCCCTGGAGTTCAGAAACCTGGCGGTGCTTCACCAGAAGGTGATTGCAGACACGTGCCATGAGATGGGGATGGGCATGGCAGAGTTCTTGGAGAAGAAGGTGGAATCTCTCCAAGATTACGATAAGGTAGGGAAAAGTTTAGCTCCTTGTAGGCTATGTTCACTTTCCCACTCATGATTTTACTGTGTTGTCTAGTGCATCTAAGAATGGAAAAACTTTGCAACTGGGCTTCATTAAAAATGTCCTAAAATTTTTGTTTATACAGCTCCTATACAAACCTATGTTTTTCCATGGTGACAGACAACAAACAGAAGCTTTGTAGTCTGGTCCTGTATGCATAACATTTTTTCCAACAGTCCCCTGTGTTTTTTGTGAATAGTTGAAAGATAGTTGATGTCCATTGTCAGATCTATGTGCACAGTCCTGATTTATTTGGGACCCTGACCCTGAGTGACTGCTTTCCACTTTAGCGTTTATCCACACCCATTTACCTGGAAACCGCAGAAGTTACCTACCCTATCTTGCATGAGAACTCCAGGTCTAGTCCTGGCTATTGGTCTTGGTGGTAAGCTGTTAAGTGCCACCTGAATCAACTTCCAGCAAGAACCCCTCAATATGAATATATGTGAGCCCCCTAGGCACAGTCAGCCCCAATAATCTATCCAATGTCTCTATTAGCGGCCAATACCTTACGTAATACCTGTGTCAAATTGACTAATACTCGACTATTAACCCTGATACTTGCATTCTCCCGTCTTTGCTCAGTACTGTCACTATGTGGCCGGATTACCATTGATCGGACTGTCCCGGCTGTTCTCCGCCTCTGAATTGGAAAACGCCATCATCGGCGAGGATACAAGACTCTCTGACTCTGTGGGGATCTTCCTGCAGAAAACAAACATCATCCGAGATTACCTGGAGGACCAGCTGGAAGGAAGAGTGTACTAGCCCAGAGAGGTGAGTATAGGCTGATAAGGGTGATAGTAGTGAAGGCCTTACTCCAGGACTATGAGCAAAACCAACACTGTCTTATCTGTCCTCATCAGGTGTGGAGCAAATACGGGAAAAAACTGTCCGACTTTGCCAAGCCGGAGAACATAGTGCCGGCTGTGCAGTGCTTGAATGAAATGGTGACCAATGCTCTGCAGCACGTGCCCGATGTCCTGCTCTACCTGTCCCGGCTGAGGAACCAGAAGATATTTCACTTCTGCGCCATCATACAGGTGAGTGAGGAAGGAGTGAAACAGCTTTAACACTGCACTGACTGCATGATTCTTCATGTCTTATACTCCAGTCACATCAGGAGCTGCATATGATGTATGTCAGGACAGCATCCATTGATTCCAGTTTGAGTTCCATCCTGCTGCAGAGACATCAGACACATACAGCCATGATTTTGGTCTATTGGGGGGGGGGGTACCTTCTGCTTCTACAATAATTCATCCTCCTTGTGTCCTCAGGTCATGGCTATAGCCACACTGGCCGCCTTTTATAACAACCAGCAGGTGTTTAAGGGAGTGGTGAAGATCCGCAAGGGGCAGACGGTGACGCTGATGATGAACGCCACCAACATGCAGGCGGTCAGAGCCATCATGTACCAGTATACTAATGAGGTAAGTGAAATCTTCACTGTATCTACCACCAAATATGAAGAGCCACACAAAGTGGACAGTCTCTTGTTACACTCGTATGTATCTAAAGAGTTTTCCCAAGGCTATACTTGGGTATATTGATTACCTGTCCATAGGATCGGCCATCCAGATCTGATTGGTGGGAGGGTGAATCAACTGAATGAAGCAGCCACAGCCAACAGTGCTTTTCACTGGTTACCAGACACAAGACCATGCATATACGTGTAGCTGTGGCTGTACCCGCTACTGCAGGGCCACTTGAAGGAGTTTTCTGAGCCTCAGTTATTCTCAGGATAGGTCATCAATAAAGGATCGGTGGGGATTGGGGAACCTACACCCCCACTGATCAGCTCTTTCAGGCAGGTGCCAGAATCCATACAGAGGATTTAAGCCTCTGTCTACTGTGTATTGTCTGGTGCTGTCATACTGCAGCACAACTGCCATTAACCTGAATGGGGCTGAGCTGCAGTATCCTGGTGCGACCACCATACAGTGGACAGAAAGCTTCTGCTTCCGGCTGCTCCATCCACGGTATAGTTTCCAGAGCTGGAGGCTCCATCAGCTGATTGGTAGGGATGCTGGGTGTCAGACCCTTACCGATCTGATATTGATGGTCCATGTGCCAGAAAATCCCCATAAGAGAATCGGATTGAGCTGCAGTTCCAGGCACAGCCACTGCTCTGTACATAGTGCTCTGCCTGGTACACAATGAAGAAGCTGCAGCTCCATATAGTAATGAGCAATTTATAAGACTCGACGGTAAACAGTATTTTTACATCAACTTCCTTGTTCCCAAATGTCAGGCAAGACTGTAGAGGGTTTTTCAGTCAGGAGGCATATTTCACAGTTAACTTCCTAATGCTCAGACTACAGCAACCCACCTTCCCATCAGATCCAGACCTGGATTGGCTGAGAAAAGCTACTTGGACCATAAAAGGGCCACATGGCGGTTGTCTTGCCCTCTTTTAACAGGTTGCTAGAAGTGAAAGGGGTTGTCCAGGATTAGAGAAAGGGTCTGCTTTTTCATTTCCAGAAATGGCAGCACTAGGGTGAATGGGCCAGAGCTGCACTGCAATACCAGTCATGGTCACAGACAGGAGTGACGCTGTTTACCTGAAAAAAAAAAACGATCCTTTTACAAAAAAAAAAAAAAGTACAATGAGTTCTTTAAAGGAATTCTCTGGGAATTAAGAAAATGAAAATACCTAAATATTGCTTTATTATAAAAATATTCTCAAATACCTTTCATTAGTTATAATGGCTTGTTTTGTCTAGGGAGCAATCATTAGGAGAAATATAATGGCTGCCGTCCTATTAGTACACACAAAACCTGTCCTGATCAACACAGCAAGGCACAGCCACATACCCATCTCCTCTCTGTACTTCATGTCTCCTCATGGACTCCATTCTTACAGAGATTTAGCTAAAAATCATAATAAACTGTATTCAGGATCATAATCCCTGACGAGCAGAGAGGAGGATGAGGCAGCTCTTTATCTCAGTGTTGTGAAGTAACTTCTCCTGCTGGGTGATTAGGACAGGTTCTGTGTGTACTAATAGGATGGCGGCCATTTTATTCCTCCTAATGATTGCTCCCCAGACAAAACGAGCCATTTTTACTAATAAAAGGTATTTGGGAATATATTTATAATAAAGTAATATTTACCTATTTTCATTTTCTTAAAGGGGTTGTCTCATCTTGGACAATGGGGGCATATCGCTATGGGGCCGCCGCAAATAGCCGAGCGCTGGCTCGGCTATCTCTGTCGGCTCCATAGAAATGAATGGGAGCGCACTGCGCATGCACGGCCACCGCTCCCATTCATTTCTATGGAGCCGACAGAGATAGCCGAGCCAGCGCTCGGCTATTTGCGGCAGCCCCATAGAAGTGAATGGAGAGCGGGCCGCGCTTGCGCGGTGCGCACTTCTTCACTTCGGGGGCCCCGTTCTCGATATAGGTGCGGGTCCCAGCGGCGGGACCCGCACCTATAGGACAATGGGGGCATATCCTAGCGATATGCCCCCATTGTCCAAGATGAGACAACCCCTTTAATTCCTGGAGAGCTGCATGGTGTGTATATTTAATTACAATGACAATATTGGGCCAAAAATACTCTTGGCCGAATGAAGTATCTCATTGTCACTCCCATCTGACGATGCGGGTATTGGGCATAAGCTTATTCCTTTCTCCATCTATTTGGATACAGTGACTTGTAACAAGATTTTACGGAATGCCTGATCCTTTGTAGTTCAGGCTGTATACACAAGCCCAAAAAAAATGAAAAACAAGTTCTGGAGCTGAATGAATAATAGCAAACTGGTAAGAATTCCTATTTAGAAAGTTCTTGGCGTACAGGTTGTCTCTACAACAATGTCCTTCTCACCACCTTCTTTCACCGTCCTTCCTGGGTGTAAGGTACACAGGTGGATGATGACCAACTGAGGAAGACTGGAACAGCTTTACTAAAGATGATTTTGCAATACAACAAACTCTTGTACTTGTGAGACAGGTAAGGCTACTTTCACACTAGCGTTTTTGCTGGATCCGTCATGGATCCAAATGGAAAGGAATGCATTCTGTTTCATTCATTTTTGTCCCCATTGACAATGAATGGGGACAAAACCGGAAGCATTTTCTTCCACTATATTGAGATATGACGGATCTCAATAGCGGAAACGGAAAGTGCAGATATGAAAGTAGCCTAAATCAAATATTCAATAGGGACACTGTCTCTTTAAGAAACTGAGTTGATAGCAGGGAGGGTGCAACTATAGTCTCTGTGAAATAGGTTTGACTTTATCGGGCACTGGTCCATGTTACACTGTTTCTTCGATGCCACACAACAATCTGCCTGCCGCAGCCTCTCGGTACCTGTCTGGGCTGCGCTGCTTCACTTGGGTGGCCGCATTACACCACCCCAGAGCTCTGGTAACGGACGCTGCTTTGGATCTCCTGCACTGAACTCCTCTCCTTCTCCAGACACTGGCTGAACTGCTCTTCTTGTATAGCAGGTTTTGTCTTCCCCTGTTATCTTTAGCTGGGAACAGGCTCCCTCTGCTGGTCTGGAATGATAACATCATGTAACAGCTCCTCCTGACACTACATGGGCACATATGATCATCCTATTCTCTCTATAGTCTATATTTTCCCTTTCATCCTCCATGACGGCACAACAATGAGAGATACCCTCCTCCCACTTGGTAGGGTCAGGAAGTAAATAAATTGGATCCTCCTTAGCTCTTCCTCAGTGTCTTCCCTTCCACGTAGGGGAGGAAGTTTGCAGCATCACAGTATATGCTGTTGGTCTGGGTTGGTGTTGGGCAGTACTAATCCAGGAAAGAAATATGCCCACCATGCTGGATGTGTACCAGCAAATGCTGGATTACTATCTGAATTTCCCACTCCTGGTGGTGCCCTAAGGTGTGGAGGCATGGTAACCAGACACTCTTGGAGTCCCTCCGGTTTATATTATGGCTGCCCCGCTGTCTGATATGTTCAGCTCCAGAGGAGGGAAATAAGGACGTGGAGGTATGGTTCCTAATTACACATTGTACAGGGCGCGAAAAGTGGGGCGTGCAAAATTATTCGGCCCATTTACTTTCAGTCCAGAAGTTCATTGAGGATGAATGATCCAATGTTGTCCTAAATGACTTAAAATAGAATCCACCTGTGTGTAATCAAGTCTCCGTATAAATGCACCTGCTCTGTGATAGTCTCAGGGTTCTGCATCATGAAGACCAAGGAACACACCAGGCAGGTCCTGATACTGTTGTGGAGAAGTTTAAAGCCGGATTTGGATACCAAAAGATTTCTCAAGCTTTAAACATCCCAAGGAGCACTGTGCAAGCGTCCTATTGAAATAGAAGGAGGATCAGACCACTGCAAATCTACCAAGACCCGGCCGTCCCTCTAAACTTTCATCTCAAACAAGGAGAAGACCGATCAGAGATGCAGCCAAGAGGCCCATGATCACTCTGGATGAACTGCAGAGATCTACAGCTGAGGTGGGAGAGTCTGTCCATAGGACAACAATCAGTCCAACACTTCACAAATCTGCCCTTTATGGAAGAGTGGCAAGAAGAAAGCCATTTCTCACAGATATCCATAAAAAGTCTGGTTTACAGTTTGCCACAAGCCCCTGGGAGACACCAAACATGTGGAAGAAGGGGCTCTGCTCAGATGAAACCAAAATCAAACTTTTTGGAAACAATGCAAAACGATATGTTTGACATAAAAGCAACACAGCTCATCCCCCTGAACACACCATCCCCACTGTCAGACATGGTGGGGGCAGCATCATGGTTTGGGCCTGATTTTCATCAGCAGGGACAGGGAAGATGGTTAAAATTGATGGGAAGATGGATGGAGCCAAATAGAGGACCATTCTGGATGAAAACCTGTTGGAGTCTGAAAAAGACCTGAGACTAGGACGGAGATTTATCTTCCAACAAGACAATGATCCCAAACATAAAGCAAAATCTACAATGGAATGGTTCAAAAATAAAGGTCTCCAGGTCTTAGAATGGCCGAGTCAAAGTCCAGACCTGAATCCAATGGAGAATATGTGGAAAGAGCTGAAAACTGCTGTTCACAAACGTCTCCATCCAACCTCAAAGAGCTCCAGCTGTTTTGCAAGGAAGAATGGGCAAGAATTTCAGTCTCTAGATGTGCAAAACTGATAGAGACATCCCCCAAGAGACTGCAGCTGTAATCGCAGCAAAAGGTGGCGCAACAAAGTATTAATGCAAGGGGGACGAATAATTTTGCACGCCCCACTTTTCAGTTTTATTATTACAAAAAAAAGTTTAAATGATCCAATAAATTTCTTCCACTTCACAATTGTGACCCACTTGTTGTTGATTCTTCACCAAAAATTTAAAATGTTATATCTTTTTGTTTGAAGCCTGAAATGTAGCAAAAGGTTGAAAAGTTCCAGGGGGCCGAATACTTTCGCAAGGCATTGTAGCTAAAAATATAGTTCCATCTATCAAGCTAGAACTTAAAGAGGTTATTAGACAGTAGATGAGGTCAGCTATGTCTGAAATCTCGGCTGGTCCCGCTATCCCTTCTCCATCACCCAAAGTCCGGGAAAGGAGAACTGAAAATTCCTCTTCCTCCGATTTGTCCTCTGAATCTGATTCTGACGATATAGATTCTTCAGATGACTCATCCGGGTCTGGTTCAGAGTTTAAGAGATATTTGTTCTCCTCTGAGGATACGAGAGATATAATAAAAGCTGTTGTCAGGTCTGGTCATCGGAGAACATAGGTTCTATGTTTTTTTTGGTATTCTGAGTTTTTGTGTGTTTCTGTTTAGTGCCTATGCCTTGAACCAGGTTCACACTGTGGTTGTTTTAGAGCCAACGCCCAGCTTCATGTTTGGTTTGTCTACTCAGGGTTAATACTCAGGTGCTGGCTGAGTGGCTTCTCTGAATCTGGTCCATTCAGAACCTGGGGGTGGGATATCTTCCTGCTTTTATACCTTTCTTTCTCTCTGCTCCTTGCTGGTTTTGCTTTGCTTGCTGCTGACTACTCTACCGTTCTCTGATTTTGTCAGGAAACAAACAAGGTAAACCTGGGATGGGGGGGGGGGGATTTGTCCCAAATATAGGTAAGATATTTGTTACCACATTGGGTGTATATATATATATATATATATATATATATATATATATATATCTCTATTACATACATTTAGAGGAAGAGACATTTTTTTAAGTAGGTCGTCTAACATCCATTTTCCGATATGCTCTCCAGGGTTCCCAAATTTTACAAAATATATGGGGGGTGTTTGGCACCCAATGTGCTATCTGCTCGTCTGTAGACCTGGTCGCATTTTAATTGCCAAATAGACAAAGGGGGAGTTTTGTCAGACTTCCAATAAGAGGCTATTACAGCTCTGGCAACCGCACATAAGTGGGTGATTAACCGCTTGTTTTCAGCGGGTAAGGTTTCCTCTCTCAATAAGCTAAGAAGGGCAATTTGGGGCGTAAGATTTAACTGCGATCCAACTATGGACCTTAAAGCTAACTCAATATTGTCCCAAAAGGTTTTAATCATAGGGCACATCCACCAAATGTGGAGAAAGGTGCCAACTTGAGAGTTACATCTCCAGCACACATTGCTGGTTGAGGGGAAAATTTTTTGCAATCTCTCTGGAGTGTAATACCACCTGGTCAACACCTTATAATGATTTTCTTGTAGGCGGACACATCTTCGGAGTAAGGCCCAACAAGTAGTCTCTATCCTTAGGGTCAAAAGTAATATCTAAATCTTGTTCCCATTTGGTTAAGAAGGGGTGGGTATTAGAAGCAGCTTTGTTCAGCAAAACTGAATATACATGTGAAATAATCTTTTTCTGTGGTTTACTGGCCAGTACTAGAGTTTCAAATTTGGTGGGCGAGGAGGAACCCTCTGTCGGATGGTGACCTTTCAGGTAGTGGAGGACATGTATCAATTGAAAGTGAGAGAGTGTTGAGACTCTCCCAGACTTTTTCAAAAGCTCTATGGAGATACCTGCTTCTGAATATAAATCAACTATGGGTGTTGAGTTAGATTTAGAGAGATCAGAGAGAGTAGATATAAACTGTGGGGAGGCAGCTAATAGTACATCCCGTATTTGGAGTAAGGGAGATATAAAGGGTGAGAGCAGTTGCTTAGATAATGAGGAGTGCCAAGATAAGAGTGTAGCATTGGTTAGGGGGTCTAATGACGTACCTACTGGTAGTTTCGCTAACTGAGGGCACATTAGTAAAGATCTCAATGGAAACTGGATATTCGCTTGTTCCGCCTGCAAATCCAATCTTTCAACGTCACCTCTTAACCACTCCAGACTTCTCATACCCTGCATAGCCCTATAGTAATTATGAAAATCAGGCACTCCCATACCACCTTTTGTGCATGACTGTGTGACTAGAGAGAAGGGGAGGCGTGATGCCCTACAGAGTGCGATTCAGGAATTGCTAAAAGAAAAAGTGCTGCTTCCTGTTCCCCTGACATTGCAGGGTCAAGGATACTTTTTAACAGTTTTCCTTGTAAAAAAGCCAAGTGGCAAGTTCAGACTGATTATGAATCTCAAATTTCTGAACAAGTTTGTGGCATACAGGCGATCCAGAATGGAGTCTGTGAGATCCACAATAAATTTTCTACAGGAGGGGGACTTCATGGCGTCTTTAGATCTTCAGGACGCTTATTACCATATTCCCATTCGTGTAGAAGATCAAAAGTTTCTCAGGATAGCAGTATATTTGGAAGGCCAGTTGAGACAATTTCAGTTTCAGGCCCTTCCTTTTGGACTGACCATGGCTCCCCGCGTGTTCACGAAGATCATGCTGGAGGTTGTGGCCAATCTGAGAAGGAAAAATATTTTAATTGTCCCGTACCTAGACGACCTTTTGGTCATAAGCAATTCTGCGGCCTCTCTGGAGAATTCGCTTCTCCAGACAAGACTATTCCTGAACCGTCTAGGCTGGTTAATAAATTGGAAAAAATCCAACCCTGTACCAGCTCAGAGATTGACGTTTCTAGGCATTCTGTTGGACTCTGTAAAACAAATGTGTTTTCTCCCAGTAGAAAAACAAGAAAAGATACTGGATCTGGTAAAGAACTTCAGAAGCCAGCATGTTTGCTCGATCCGCCAGGCTATGGCTCTTCTAGGATCTTTAACTGCCTGGATCCCAGCGGTCCTGTGGGCTCAAGCTCACACCAAACCCCTCCAGAAACAGATTCTAGATTCCTTGGACAAGAATCAGGAGTCTCTAGAAAATCTAATGATCATCTCCCCAGAGGTCAGTCAGTCCCTAAAGGCCCTTTTACACGGGCCGATGTGTCTCTCTGCCCGAGCGCCGATCAGCGATATCGGCGCTCGGGCAGGGAGCCTTTACACGGCCCGATGAATGGAGCGCCGGGCTGTATCGCTGTATCGCTGTATCGCTCGTGCGGCCCGGAAGCTCCATACTGTCAGGCGCACATCGCCTGTTTACACAGGCCGATGTGCACCCGACAGATTGGATCTTTTGTAGAAACCAAAAGATCCAATCAGCCGACGAACGAGCGTTTTGCTCGTTCGTCGGCTGATTAGGGCCACTTTTACACGGGTCGATTATCGGCACTAGCGTTCCTAGGAACGATTTTTCGGCCGATAATCGGCCCGTGTAAAAGGACCTTTACTTGGTGGGAGAATGTACGAAACCTTCAGAGGGGAGTTCCCTGGGTTTACGATCAATTAATAATAATTACAACCGATGCGAGTCAGTGGGGATGGGGAGCCCATTTTTCACAGAATTATCTTCAGGGTAAATGGTCTCCAGAACAGGCCGTCGAACCTTCAAACTTCCGGGGGGTTTCTGGCAGTCTAGCTGGCTCTAACATCCCTTTCCAGGCAGATTCACAAATCAAATCTACAGATAAGGTCAGATAAGGTGACAGTAGTCTCATATTTGAATCATCAGGGAGGAACAAGGAGTCCTTCGATGCAGCAGTTGGCAGGGAAGATTTTTGCTTGGGCAGAAAATCATCATCTTTCACTGTCTGCTGTACACATAAAACGAGATCTAAATGTGAAGGCAGACTTTCTGAGTTGGGTGAGACTGCATCCATGGGAATGGTCAGTAGACCATTGTGTGTTCCAACAGATTGTCCAGAGGTGGGGAGTCCCACAAATTGATCTTTTTGCTTCAAAAGTCAGTGCAAAACTAAAAATGTTTTACTCCTTGTCTCCCGGGGACGGAGGAATCGGGGTAGATTCCCTCAGTCACCAATGGAGCGGTAATCTAAACTACGCATTTCCTCCTCTAGCCCTAATACCAAGAATTCTAAAAAAGATCAGGAAAGAAAAGGCGAGAATGATCCTGATTGCTCCCATATGGCCAGATCTTGGTTTCCGATTCTGAAAACCTTGGCTGTAGGAGGTCCTTGGCCTCTTCCTTGGACCAGGGACCTCCTGACCCAGGGACCAATCTCGCATCCTCAAGTAGATCATCTACATTTAGTAGCTTGGATGCTGAGAGGTTGAGACTGAAAACTAGGGGTCTTTCTGACGATGTAATCTCGACTATGTTTGCATGTAGGAAAAAGATCACTTCTAAAATATATTCTAGAGTGTGGAATAAGTACCGTAATTGGTGTTCTTCCAGTGGAGTTTCTTTACATTTCACTACATTTTCTTTACATTTCACTACATTTTCAGTTCAGTCAGTTTTAAAATTCCTCCAGAGTGGATTTCAAAAAGGTCTGAGGCCTAGTACTCTTTGGGTATAGGTTTCAGCTCTGAGCTCTGTATTTGATGAAAAAATTGCTCTACATCCCTGGGTAATTAGATTCCTCTGTGAATCCTCCTGTGAGTGACGTTGTGGATATGCCAGGGAAAATAATTAATTACTCTTACCCGTAATTGGTTTTTCACGTAGCCTCTACAACTGCACTGGGTTTTTTTCCCTCCTTATGATTTTGACAACTTTAATTTGGAAAAATTCTGTAATTAATTTGTTAATAAATTACTAGTAGGAATAAAAAAAAAATACAATTACCAGTAAGGTGTTCTGGTCAGATGAGACCAAAGTTGAACTTTTTGGCATAAATTCAAAACACTATAGGGGTCATTTATTAAAACCGGCATTTTAGATGTAGGTCTTAATAACCCCTATAGCCAGAGTTGGATCTGCTGAAGTTATGAAGAGAAGCCAACCTCTACATAACTTCGGTGTATCCAGTAACATAGTTGATAAGGCCGAAAAAAGACATCTGTCCATCCAGTTTGGCCTGTTATCGTGCAAATTGATCCAGAGGAAGGCAAAAAAAAAAACCCTGTGAGGTAGAAGCCAATTTTCCGCACTTTAGGGGAAAAAATTTCCTTCCCGACTCCAATCAGACATCAGAATAACTCCCTGGATCAACGAGCCCTCTCTAGTAACTATAACCTGTAATATTATTACCTCCAGAAATACATCCAGTGCCAGTCTAAATGTAAGCTAGCTTCCTTGCTGAAACAAAATCACAGAATAAAGTGGTCTTAAATGGCCAAAAAAAAACATCCTACACAGAGTAACCAAATGTGTGAATGTGATTGGCTATATAAAACAAAAAAATCACAGAAAATGGTGCACTACAACGGTAAATGTAATTGACAATATATGGCTAAACCCTCACGCTGATGTTAAAATGAGACTTTCGCCAATATATTCTTATATCAAGAACATACCGGAGCCCGAGCACCGCGTCAAGGTATCTCAGAGTGGCACGGGACCTAACGCTAACCTACCTGTGCCGTATGGGCAATTACAGATAGGGGCATTTTTTGCCACTTAAGACCTCCATAAAAAGCCAGTATTTGTAAAAGACCCCCATTGTGAATAGGAATTCTTACCAGTTTGCTGTTATTCATTCAGCTCCATGACTTGCCTTTTCTTTTATTCTCTTTGCTACATAGAAGTTTAGAGTTCATGGACTGTTTGAGAAAGATCACTGTGACTCCTGACCATTGGTATAAGAAATGTCCCTACGGAAAAAGCTGAGGGCTACTTCACAGAAGTGCCTCCATCAGAACAAAAAAAACTAAAAACTATGGCATGTTCCATCAGACTCAGCATTTATGTATTGAGGTGTAAAGAAGCATTACATCTAGGAGAGTATGACTTCCCTATACATGATACAGCTAAGGATCCACATGAGCCCTAAGAATCCCTTGCAATCGATGCACTGACTTCCATGGCAGCCGCCAAAGGTTGGAGCTCAAGCTAGTAGAGCTGTGATGACAATTGAATGACACCAGAGCTGTCTGGCCAAATGACCTATTGGGGCCTACCTACAGTAGATAGATATAATTAAAGAGGCTCTGTCACCAGGCTCAACCCTATTAAACCAGACATACTGGCTGGTAGGGCTCATCATCCTTATTAAAACTGTACCTTTCTTTTGTCTGTATGATAAACAGCTGCAGAGAAATCAGAGGTTGTATTCATATGCAAATGAGCAATTGGAGCACCAAGAGGCGGGGCTGAATACTGCTATGTAACACCTGCAGTGCTCTACACTCTCTGCCCACAGCCTGATGTCTAGCCCTTTCAATCAAGGGGAGGGGGGAGTGTGCAGAGCATAGGGGGTGTTGTATAGCAGTGCTCAGATGATTCAGCCCCGCCTCTTGGTGCTCCAATTGCTCATCTGCATATAAATAAAACCTCTGATTTCTCTGTAGCTGTTTATCATACAGACAAAAGAAAGATATTGTTTTAATCAGCATGATGAGCCCTACCAGGCAGTATATCTGGTTTAATAGGGTTGATCCTGGTGACAGAGCCTCTTTAACAACTAATGATCTGTACAATAAATGTATAGCCTTATGTATGATGCATACTGTAAAATAAAATTTGCAGCAGAATTGTAATGTATTTGTACAAAAAAAAAATAGCGGTTACAAAAGTACAACTTGTCCCGCAAAAAAAAAAAAAAATACAGCCACAGACAAAAAAAAAAAAATTAGTTATGCCTAGAAATGATCGAGCACCCCGATGTTCGGATGCTCGGGTGCTCTGGCTGAACACTAGGTGGTGCTCGAGTGCTCGGCCGAGCACCCGAGTATAATGGAAGTCAATGGGAGAAGACCAGGCAACCCCTGCCCTGAAAAGGGGAGGGTGTCTGGTTTATAGGGAAATGTGAGAAAATGGTGGAAACACCACAGAAATGGTTAGGGAACAGCATGGGGAGGATGTCTGGTTCATAGGAAAAGGTCAGAATCGCGACTTCTCCTCTTTCACTCCTTTCACTCGTAAAAGTACGCTAATTAACTGAATTTGTACGCATTAGCATACAATGCGTACCATTAGCGTACAAATCAACATGGCTACGGCATTACAGTGAATGCCAGTACTCTCCCGCATGTTTTTATAACAAACGTGCGGGGAGGAGACTCGAGCATCGCACTTGAGCACATGCGGTGTTCGGCCGAACATCGCGATGTGCCGAGCATACCGATGTTCAAGCGAATATAGTGCTCGCTCAACACTAGTTATGCCCCAAGGAATTCAAAAATGGGGGAGGGGAATGTAAAAAAAAAAAAACAAATTAAAAAAACCCTTAAAAAGTTATATCAAATGGATAGATAATTATTACATTGAGGGGGTCTAACCTACCAATCACGACTTCTGTACTAATCTGTCTATGTGAGTCCCATAGAGATGAATGTAGCGGCAGTGCGTATCCTCAACCTGCAACTTCATTCGTTTCAGGGGCCCTGCGGGGTAAGGGGGCTCTGTTCTTGAAGTCAGAACGCCACTGCTGTGATAGTTATCCCCTGTCCTCAGGACTTGATATTAGCAGGGGTTAAACAGTATGCAGTAAGCTCCCTCTAGAGGTGACTGCAGGAAGTCAGTATGTAATACTCTCTATGTAGTGGATTTGGATCTATGCATCAGTTCTGTAACATCAGATTTCATACTTTTGTATTTGAATTTTTATCCCCCTCAGATCTACCAGAAGATCCCTGTGATGGACCCCTTTTGTGAACGCACACAGAACATGGTCTCCACCATCCAGAAGCTGAGTTTGCCCAGGGGCTCCCTGGTGTCTCACCACAGTTTTCCCCTAACTTACGTGTCATGTCTGATTCTTTTAGCTATCCTCAGCTGGCAGTACCTGAGCACGGTCCAGGCCTCGGAGGAGGTGAACACAGGCTGGTGACCCGGGACAGCATACCTACATCACACACCAATACAGCCCTCCATAGGGTAGTGATTGGTAACCTGCCCCCCTTGTCTCATATGATTATGGACACGATATTTCAGTTCAGCCATAGCACTTAATGCACACTTAGCAGACATTATTGGACTTGGACTGATCCTGGGGGACTTATCAGTGCTGGGATAAACAATCAGGAGTTTTAGCTGGTGGTTGGGAATAGAAGAGGCTCTGTGATCGTGGTCAGACCTTTTTGCTGGAATGAATATGAATTTCTATCACTTGTGTACTACAATATAAAGGGTTAGCTTGCATCAGACACACGTCACCAATTATTCCACAGCTACTTCAAGGCTGCGTTAACTTCTGCTACAATTCTTCAGTCCCTGACCTTCGTTGTATGAGGAAAATACAGTCGAAAGGGGAACTGTGATGAGAACAGTTCTTCATCAGAGTGCCTGAGGACCTAACCTAACAAATGTGATCATTATCATGGATTTGAGGTCTCTGATTAACTACAACTCTCAGCATGCCTGGACATAGTAGTTTCCGAGTTGCTGGATACCAAAGATCCAGAGTGGTTCAGGATTTCATGATCTGAGTGCATGGACGATAGACATCTGTCTATAGATCGTGCGAATCATCAAGGTTATGCTTGTGGGGTTGCCAGACTCTCGCCCAGTGGGAAAAGTGGACAGGTTTGACTTTCCAGCTGATGTTTTTGTAATGGCCCAGACTGGTATGTGTGCAGGTGTCGGAGGTATTTCAGTATTTCTTGGTCCCTAGTTCTAGTTTTCCAGTCTAAAGGTAAAGGCCTGCATTCCAAAACTCTCCCTCATTCTTAGCTTTCCCTGTATGTGAGCTCAAAACACTTCCATCTGGTGTCTAAAGTTGGTATTGCACATTATACTTTATTGTCTGCATTGCCTTATATTGCTGTACTCTCATTGGTTCCTTTTCATGCCATTTATGTGATGGAGTGTGCTTGACCATGTGACCCCTCTGCTATCTGTCAGCTGCCAATGACAGACCAGAGGATGTAGCTAGTTCCGCCCTCGTTTTTCTCTAGGGAGTGAGCTGGAATATTCCAGAGAGTTCTGGTTCTGTCACAGACCAGAGAGCAGTGTACAGCTCTCCTGCATATCTCAGCCATCCATTCAGGCCTGAGGCCTAGTTATTCAGTCATTATCATCACCAGCACAGTTAACCTAGACTGTATCCAGACAGCTGTAAGGATCATCACATGTTCTTTCAAGTATTCAGTAGGACTACCTATATAAAGTTCCAGAACCTACTGTCTGACCTCTGAGGAGTTGAGGGTCACCCACTCAGGATCATGCGTCTTCTACCTGGTCGCCAGAGTGCAAGGGCAGCGTCATTCTCTAAGTATTTCAAGTGCTCAAAGTTCTTTAGTCACCCGTGCCTTACTCCGCTGAAAAGACTAACTTATTGGATCAGGTCTGTAATTACTTATTATACTACTACTACTCCAATCATCTCAAGTCAGGCGACAGCTAAGCTCTTAAAGCTACAGCGCATTGTCAAGCCACTCTCCTCTACCGCTGTATCCATACCATCTAAACCTGGCTGTAACCTGTATAACATATTGGTTCCTGCATTAAAGCAAACGTTATCCTTGACCCCTGGCACTGGTTTAATTATTGGTGCCTTGTGCGAGGAGGGTAACAGGAACATTCTTGCAGCCGGGCAACCCTGGGAACAAGGCCGCCATAGTAACCCTCGTGCCCGTGATATCACCCGTGACAACCTTAAAGGTCCCCTGTCCCAGGATAGTACCCGTGTGCTGCAGCTCCATTATATAATAAATTGTATAACACTGTTTAGGTGTACTGTAAATCGCCATCATATAGACACAATATGATGGTATTATGTAGATACGTTCTGACATTATTTGAGCACTATCCCATTCCCGGTTTCCATAACACAATGGGTGGTCTCTCCCCCCTCCCTTGTTCCCTCTCCCCACACTTTGCCCAGGTATCTCTTCAAACATTCATTTAGCTCTACATGCAGGGTGATAAATGCAAATCTTTCAGGGAGCCCCAGATACCACACAAGATCTGCCTCTGATCCTTGTAGCCACGTCAGTCCGTCTTACCGCGGGGAAATCCTCCAGACTGATGGTCATGTCGTCCTCCACGGTATCCAGAGCTCTAAGCACCAGATAGAAGATACATATTGCATTTCTACAACAAGGAACCAGAAGTCAATACTCCATGGGCACTTATATAGGATAAGGGGGATGGGTACGACATTCCAGAAAACTGGTGCAGCTCGGAAGAAGTCTTGGAGATGGGATTGAGAGGTTTGCATTATGGTGGTTGCTAATCTTAAAGGGAACCTGTCACCTCCTTTTCTGAAAATGAGCTGTTAACAGTACCTTAAAGTAGAGCCGAGTGTGATCCTAATGCTGTTGTTGAAACTGAGAACTGCCGGATGAAAACGCTGAAAACTGAACTTTTAATCTTGCTGCGCGGGCTTTCCGGTGTGGGCTTGAAGTCAAGGGGGCAGCGGCCTCCTTGCTTCAAGTCAAGAAAGCCACTCCCCACTTGCGCTTGACTGACAGTTAGCACGGGTGCCGGGATCGCGCAGTACTCAGTCGCGCAACGCGTATGCGCGAGATTTCTGCGATCCCCGGCACCCGGGCTAACTGTCAGTCAAGCGCAAGTGGGGAGTGGCTTTCTTGACTTGAAGCAAGGAGGCCGCTGCCCCCTTGACTTCAAGCCCACACCGGAAAGCCCGCGCAGCAAGATTAAAAGTTCAGTTTTCAGCGTTTTTATCCGGCAGTTCTCAGTTTCAACAACAGCATTAGGATCACACTCGGCTCTACTTTAAGGTACTGTTAACAGCTCATTTTCAGAAAAGGAGGTGACAGGTTCCCTTTAAACCAAAATTTTTAAAAGGGGTGGTCTCATGTCAGACATTGATGACATTTCGCTAGGAGATGCCAATAATGCTAAATAGGTGCTGGTCGCATAGGTAGAACCTGTACCAAAACGCCCCCACCCTGAAGTGATGGAGAGTGCACCGCATAAGCGTGGCCACCTTCTATTCACTACTATGGAAATTCCTAAAATAGCTGGCTCGGCTACTTCCCTGCAGTCCTATAGGTGTATTGAGGGGTGGTCACGCTTGCGCTGTGCACTCTCCATTCACTGCTATGGGAATTCTGATAATAATGGTGCGTACTTTTTTTTTGGACCTCCAACAGCAGTGAATAGAGAGAACACAAACCATAAAAATAATAGACTACAGCAACTGATTAATAACATTGGATTTTCCGCTTTAGTTCCTGATGGTCTCAGTGAAGCTATAGAAATAGAGTTCTTTATATCAAATACTGTATTCATCAAAACCGTTTATTAATTGACAAATATAAGAACACAATCATCACACACTTCATCACAAAAAGTTAGGGATATTTGGCTTGTGGGTGAAATTTCAGGATGAACCTAAAATGCACTAACTTTTACAGGTGAACTTAATGTGACCTTCTCTAAACTTTTGAATGCACATATCTAACTGTTCAGTGTTTCAGTACTTTTTGCACAACTTTCTGTTCTCTAACAAGGAGCTTAACAGCAAAATTCACAACAGGTGTTTGATCCATGAATCACTCAATAAATTTCCTGGTTGAATTAGAATTGGAATTTAAACAGTCCTCCTCATCATGATGTTCACACTTTGATATCATGAGACCAAGACAAAACATAACAATTGATCAATACTATCTCACCATTGCAAAGCTGCAAGCAGGATGTTCTCAAACTGAAGCAGCCACTGAGCTTAGAGTGTCATCAGCAAGTTGCAACAGAGATGCAGAGAGACTGGAAGAGTCACTGAAAGGCAGAGAAGTGGACGTCGTTTGGCTACATATCACATGGATGACTGCTTGATTATGAATAATGCCCTGCAGAACAGGATGATGAATGCCAGGCATATTTAAGGGAGGTGAAAGGCACCCAATGTTATACAAGTGGGTGTGGACCCACTGCACCACTGACTGGCTATACTCTGAAGGGGCGTGACTAAGCAACTACCTGGTCTTCACTAGAGCCTCTGATGATGAGGATAAGCTTGGGCCGTTAGGGTAGTTGCCAGGTGCCACTCCACAGCAGTCCTCGAGTCAGCTGACCAGGGGGTCAAAGATACGGGTGCAAGCACCAAGGGGAAGTACGTGGTTAGGAAGTCTGAAGTCAGGGTAGGCAGCGGTCAAGCAGATGTCTGTAAACGAAGTCCAAGGTCAGAGGCAGGCGGCAAACAAGCAAAATCCGATAAATCCCAAAAACAGGGTCCAGTACACAGAAAAGCAGAACTCCAAAAACACCTTCACAATAGGAACTAGACAAGCTACTGACCACGAGTTGCTCAGGCATCTGCCTGGGGGAGGAAGCTCCTTTAAATAAATACTTCCTGCAATCCAGCCATAGGCTAGTGAGACAGAGGGCGTGTACGTGCTGCATCACAAGTGAGGAGAGACATGCACAAGCAAGCCCTAACAGTGCAGGTCTCCAGCATGAAGTAAACTCTGGCACGGAGCACAGATGCAACAGTTAAAGAAGAACTCCCGCAAAAAATTTTATTCTCTAACCTGTTAGAAAGGTGCATGATATAATCTGTAGTGATTGTCATTTTCTTATCAGTGACTGTTTCTGTGAGTAAAAACCTCTCTTCTTATTGTAGCTGGGTCATGTGACCAACTCCCTGACCTCCAACTGACCCAGGACAGGAAGCCAGTAACTGCTCTATTCATTCCTATGGGAGCCTCACTTTCAGTCTCATCGGAATACATAGAGAATTAGACTTCCTGTCCACACATAAGTCTGTGTGTGAGTTGGTGGGTCTAATTGCTGGTCACATGACACAGATAAGAAACTTCAGGATGATATAAGTCAAAAATTCAGACACTGGTAAGAAAATGACATTCACTACAGATTATATTATGTACATTTCTAGCAGGACATGGAATGAAATTTTTGTCGGGAGTTCTTCTTTAAGCTACCTGCTACCTGTGCTTGTCAGTACAGTGCATGGCAGCAGGAGGGAAAGAGGGAGCCACGGACTGCTGGTCTAACGTCAGACCATTCAAAACTATTTACATTAGCATGGTCTGCATGCTAGAGTCCTGCAAGGGTACCTGATCACCCCACCAGACACAGGCGTTATCATCTAGCATGGGCCAGGGAGCAACTATACCGGACGAGGGACAATGCAGTTCATGCTCAGCAGAAATGATGGCTGCCAACTATGTTGGAGATGTCAAGGAGAGCGCTATGTATCAGCTACTTTTGTCACCAGACGAGCCTTTGGTGGTGGTGGAGTTACAGTGTGGGCAGGTGTGTCTAGTCAGTACAGAACAGCCCTGGACTTTGTGAATGGTACAGTGACAGGCCCATAGTACTTGTATAACATCATTGGTCCAGTCATTGTGCCTCTGCATGAACAACGCAGGCCTAATGTCATCTTCATGGACGACAATGCACCAGCTCATCTAGGTCGCATTATTGGGGAACGGCTCAAATGGAGTAGTTACTCTGTACCCCAGAACCTCAATGGCCTAAAGGCCGCCCTTCAAGAAGAGTGGGATGCCATGCCTCAGCAGACAATAAGTCGCCTTGTGAACTGGTGGCGGCTTTTGTTTCAATAAATTGAGATGAGGAAATCACCATTGCTGCTTCTACTTAAATGTCCTACTTTCACGATTTAATATCACTGTAGCATGAACATTTTCCATTTTCCATAAATTTCACCCGAAAGCCAAATATCCCTAACTTTTTGTGAGTAGTATATATCCAGCAATGCAGCTATAGCCAAGTAAATGATGGCATGCAAGTAATAACACAGCAGCTTTAGCCTTTCACAGGAGGTCCTGTGGACCACTAATATACAGTCATGGCCAAAAGTTTTGAGAATGATACAAATATTCATTTTTACAAAGTCTGAGAGCTGATCAGAGTGATCAGCTTAACAGCAATTACTTGCAAAGTCAATATTTGCCTAGAAAATGAACTTTATCCCCCAAAACACATTTCAACATCATTGCAACCCTGCCTTAAAAGGACCAGCTAACATCGTTTCAGTGATTGCTCCATTAACACAGGTGTCGGTGTTGATGAGGACAGGGCTGGAGATCAATCTGTCATGATTAAGTAAGAATGACACCACTGGACACTTTAAAAGGAGGCTGGTGCTTGGCATCATTGTTTCTCTTCTGTTAACCATGGTTATCTCTAAAGAAACACGTGCAGTCATCATTGCACTGCACAAAAATGGCCTAACAGGGAAGAGTATTGCAGCTAGAAAGATTGCACCTCGGGCTACCAGCAGTGCAGAGCTTGCTCAGGAATGGCAGCAGGCAGGTGTGAGTGCATCTGCATGCACTGTGAGGGGGAGACTCTTGGAGCAAGGCCTGGTGTCAAGGAGGGCAGCAAAGAAGCCACTTTTCTCCAGAAAAAACATCAGGGACAGACTGATATTCTGCAAAAGGTACAGGGAGTGGACTGCTGAGGACTGGGGTAAAGTCATTTTCTCTGATGAATCCCCTTTTCGATTGTTTGGGACATCTGAAAAACAGCTTATTCGGAGAAGACGAGGTGAGCGCTACCACCAGTCTTGTCTCATGCCAACTGTAAAGCATCCTGAAACCATTCATGTGTGGGGTTGCTTCTCAGCCAAGGGAATCGGCTCTCTCACAGTCTTGCCTAAAAACACAGCCATGAATAAAGAATGGTACCAGAATGTCCTCCGAGAGCAACTTCTCCCAACCGTCCAAGAGCAGTTTGGCGATCAACAATGCCTTTTCCAGCATGATGGAGCACCTTGCCATAAAGCAAAGGTGATAACTAAATGGCTCAGGGAACAAAACATAGAGATTTTGGGTCCATGGCCTGGAAACTCCCCAGATCTTAATCCCATTGAGAACTTGTGGTCAATCATCAAGAGACGGGTGGACAAACAAAAACCTACAAATTCTGACAAAGTGCAAGCATTGATTGTGCAAGAATGGACGGCTATCAGTCAGGATTTGGTCCAGAAGTTGATTGAGAGCATGCCAGGGAGAATTGCAGAGGTCCTGAAGAAGAAGGGTCAACACTGCAAATATTGACTTGCTGCATTAACTCATTCTAACTGTCAATATAAGCTTTTGTTACTCATAATATGATTGCAATTATATTTCTGTATGTGATAAAAACATCTGACAAACACACATAAAAACCAGAGGGCAGCAGATCAGGTGAAAATAGAAGATTTGTGTCATTCTCAAAACTTTTGGCCATGACTGTACATCCCAGAAATCAACTTGCAATACAGTACCGGACGAACTATCATGAACCTCCAGTAATTATCTAAACATATAAGGCAATACTGGTATAAACGTTCTTAGAACCTTATATAATTGTGAAATACTAACATTTTTAAATGTTAAAAGGGGGGGTGTAGCAGAGATAGGAACCTGCATCTCATGTATTGTCCCTGTGGTGCCCCTGTTTGCACGACAGCATGAGGAATATATCTCAACAAATCACATCAGTAAATGCAGTAGACTGCAAAGTCTTCCAAGGTTGCCACACTGCATGGTACACCATCAAACGGTCGTGGTTCTCCACTATGATCTCTCCCATCCTCATGATGCTGTGCAATTCCATAATAGGGGAGATCACAGTTGATTTCCAGTGACAGGGAATGACTAAGATCTGTAGGCTTCGAGCTTGTATATGAAGCCCCTACAGGTGCCTGAGACAGGGTAGGGGGCAGCATCCACCAATATCACTGCATGTCTCCACTGACTGCCCTATTTTCCCTCTGACCAAATGTCTGGGACAGGGACACTGTCTTTAACTTGGCTCTCCCCACCTCGTTTGCCAGTGAAGATCCCTCCAGCAGGGTCTTGAAGGAAACAGGTATGAAGGGAGCAGCCTCGGGATTGCGGCCTGCCGGAACTCAGGCGCGTCTGGTCTCACCGTTCCAGAAATGAGATGAACTGCCCCTCCCACTAAGCGGCACTGCCAAAGGCAATTACGGTTTTGTCTCCCTTCTTTTTCTTCACCATTGGCTCTCAAAAACAGTGTCTATCTGGGTGGGTTGCTCTACAGAAAATATCTTGTGACCACGCACTTATGTGGAGCTCCTGACGCATCGCCATTACTAGGCCACGCCCCTCATATCCTGTATTTATTTAATTTTTCAGTGAATTGTATGTTTTAAGATCCTTTAACCCCTTCAGGACCCTGCCATTTTTCACCTTAAGGACCAGGTCATTTTTAGCAATTCTGACAAATGCCTTTTAATTAACCAGGCCATTCTGAGACTGTTTTCTCGTCACTTATTGTACTTCATGGCAGTGGCAAATTTGAGTCAAAATATTTCATTTTTATTTATGAAAAATACCAAATTTACAAAAAATTTAGAAAAATTAGCAAATTTCCAAATTTCAATTTCTCTACTTTTAAAATACATAGTAATAACTTCAAAAATAGTTATTACTTTACAATCCCCACAAGTCTAGTTCATGTTTGGATCATTTTGAAAATGACATTTTATTTTTTTGGGAAGTTAGAAGGTTTTGAAGAAAATCTTGAAATTTTTCAGAAAATTCCCAAACCCACTTTTTAAGGACCATTTTAGGTCTGAAGTCACTTTGTGAGGCTTACATAACAGAAACCACCCACAATGACCCAATTTTTGAAACTACACCCCTCAACGTATTCAAAACTGATTTTACAAACTTTGTTAACCCTTTAGGTGTTCCACAAGAATTAAAGGAAATGTAGATGAAATTTCAGAATTTAACTTTTTTGACAGATTTTCCATTTTAATCAATTTTTTTCCGGTAACAAAGCAACTGCCTATATTAGGATGTATATGATTTTTGGTTGCTCTATATCACACTTTTTGTGAGGCAAGGTAACAAAAAATAGCTGTTTTTGCATCGTTCTTATTTTTTGTTATTTACAACGTTCATCTGACAGGTTAGATCATGTACTATTTTTATAGAGCAGGTTGTTACGGACATGGCAATATCTAATATGTATCCTTTTTTAATTTATTTAAGTTTTACACAATAATATTTTTGAAACAAAAAAAAATCATGTTTTAGAGTCTCCATAGTCTGAGAGCCATAGTTTCTTTTTTATTTTTTTGTGGGATTCCCTTAGGTAGGGGCTCATTTTTTGCGGGACGAGATGACGGTTTGATTGGTGCTTTTTTGGGGTGCGTATGACTTTTTGATTGCTTGGTATTATTTGAGCGATTGTCTCAGGTAGGGGCTCATTTTTTTGCGGGATGAGGTGACGGTTAGATTGGTACTATTTGAGGGCGCATACGCCTTTTTGATCGCTTAGTGTTGCACTTTTAGTGATGTAAGGTGAAAAAATATGGCTTTTTTACACTGTATTTATTTTATTTTTTTTATGGTTTTCACCTGAGGGGTTAGGTCATGTGATATTTTTATAGAGCTTGTCGTTACGGACGTGGCAATACCAAATATGTCTGTTTTTTGTTTTTTTTCTATTTTTTTTTTTACAATTTTATGTGTTTTATTTTATGAAAGGGGCTTTTTTTACGTGTACTTTTTTCCTTTTTTTCCCCTTTTTATTTTTGTCTCACTCTGGGACTTCAACTTTTGGGGGTCTGATCCCCTCCTCAATGTATTACAGTACATCATGTACTGTAATACACTGGCTGTCAGCTTTTACACTGGTAGCCTGCCTGTGAGACCCATCCTCAGGGGCTGGATCTCACAGGCTTCCGTAGAAGGCAGTCCCAATGCTTTGACCACGGCATACAAGGTAGGGTGACCAGACGTCCTCTTTTTCCCGGACATGTCCTACTTTTGGACATTAAAAAAATGTCCGGGGGGAATTGGAAAATTGTCCGGGATTTTGTTGGACCGCCTCAAACTGTTTGAGTCAAACATAATTTATGTTTGACTCGAACAGTTTGAGGCAGTCCAACAAAGTCATTTTAACTTTTAAAATGGCCTTTAGGGTTAAAAATAATAAAAACAAACTCACCTTTTCCACTTGTTCGCGGCGCAGCCGGTCCGGTGTCTTTTTCTTCTTTCCCGGCCTTGCAGGACCTGCAAAAGGACCTTTGGTGACGTCACCGCGGTCACCATGTGGTGAGCGCGCTCACCGCGTGGTGACGTCACCAAAGGTCCCTTTGCAGGTCCTGCAAGGTGAAAGAAGAAAGAAGACACCGGACCGGCTGCGCCGCGAACAAGTGGAAAAGGTGAGTTTTTTTTAAATTATTTTTAACCTCTAAGGGCCATTTTAACAATTATTTTCTGTTATAACCATGTTATAACGGAAAATAATAAAGGGAAGTTCGGGTCCCCATTCCCTGGGGTACAGTGTAATGGCATAACGCTATACCCCAGGGAATGGGGGGACCTGAATTTCCCTTTATTATTTTATTTCTGAAAAGGAGCACACCTTTTTTTTTCGGGGGGGGGGGGGGCAGGTTCGCCCCCCCCCTTCCCAAAAAAAAAAAAACAAATAAAAATAAAAAAAAAAGGTGTCCTCCTTTTCAGAAACCCAGATCTGGTCACCCTAATACAAGGGGCTAATACGTCTGCATCGGTGTTTCCACCGATGCAGGCATATGCATCAGGTCTTGGGCATTTCTCACTACGGCCCCCTGCCGCTGATTGGGCGGGTGCAGCGGGTCCTTAAGAGGTTAATGTAAATCTTGCTAAAGGTTTGGATTTTCTTTTTGATTTTACTTTTAGTGAGTACAGTAGCCTTACTATAGACGTCAGCTATAAAACTATTCATTCATAATGTATTTTAAAACTGGACTGTTCATTCTTACTATGATGGCGGAACTGTCCAATACTCCAGAATATCAGGATTTCATAATCCATCATATTTGATGTCAGATTTCAAGAACTTCAACAATAAAAAAAAAAACTGTTTTTAATTTTTAATCAACCAATGATCCAACACCATGATGCTGGATTAACAGAATTTTTCTGTATTTTAAAAGGCGGGCAGTTCAGCAGCTTTACTATAAAATTAAAAGAAACAGTTTGACTTCCAATAATCCAGAATTTCATAATCCATCATAACTGATGCCAAATTAGAGGAACTGTACTTCAACAATAAAATGTGTTTTTATTGTGTTTGCCGGATCATAATCCCTGAAAAGTAGAGCAGAAATGAGGATGAGGCGGCTCTTTACCTCAGTGTTGTGAAGTAACTTGTCCTTCTGTGTGCACTAATAGGACGGCGGCCATTTTATTTCTCCAAGTGATTGCTCCCTAGACAAAACGGGATATTATAACTAATGAAATGTTTTTGGGAATATATTTATAATAAAAGTAATATTTAAGTATTTTCATTTTCTTAATTACTGGAGAACCCTGTTAAAAGGTGGACGGTTCAGCAGTCCTACTATAGGACTTCAGGAATAGAAACCATGCATTTAGCATCCAATAATCGATTAGCCATGCTAGAATAAACAACCCCACCCTAATCAATCAGTACAGAATAGTGGAGATGTCACCCACCTCAGCTCTCCGTCCAGGGTTTGGGTGACGGCGGCGAAGCTCCTGCCGGTCTGGTTCAGGTACTTGTAGCAGGTCTGCAGGCTGTCGCTCATGGAGTCCTGTCGGGGCAAAGTGACAGAGTGAGGTTTGTTCACACAGCCAGGTTTTGGGAAGTGAAGCACTTGTTCACGGTGCGGCCCTCCTTCAGCCCCCACTATTGCTGCCGGTTGGACGTGGCTGCAGCTAAAACACAGGGTCCTCTTGAACAGGGAGATGGCCACCTTGCGGTTTACACTGGCAATGAACCAAACTTGGAGGAAACTTTCTCCTGAGCCAAGAGCAATCATCCATGGTGCAGAATATACAGAATAAGAGAGGACCCAGTATGCAGGACAGGAGAAGTGGTACTGTGCAGTGTCCATATATACAGAATAAGAGCAGATACTGAGAATTACACCCAGTATACAGGACAGGAGAAGTGGTACTGTGCAGTGTCCATATATACAGAATAAGAGCAGATACTGAGAATTACACCCAGTATACAGGACAGGAGAAGTGGTACTGTGCAGTGTCCATATATACAGAATAAGAGCAGATACTGAGGATTACACCCAGTATACAGGACAGGAGAAGTGCTACAGTGCAGTGTCCATATATACAGAATAAGAGCAGATACTGAGGATTACACCCAGTAAACAGGACAGGAGAAGTGGTACTGTGCAGTGTCCATATATACAGAATAAGAGCAGATACTGAGGATTACACCCAGTATACAGGACAGGAGAAGTGGTACTGTGCAGTGTCCATATATACAGAATAAGAGCAGATAGTGAAGATTACACCCAGTATACAGGACAGGAGAAGTGCTACTGTGCAGTGTCCATATATACAGAATAAGAGCAGATACTGAGGATTACACCCAGTATACAGGACAGGAGAAGTGGTACTGTGCAGTGTCCATATATACAGAATAAGAGCAGATACTGAGGATTACACCCAGTATACAGGACAGGAGAAGTGGTACTGTGCAGTGTCCATATATACAGAATAAGAGCAGATAGTGAAGATTACACCCAGTATACAGGACAGGAGAAGTGGTACTGTACAGTGTCCATATATACAGAATAAGAGCAGATACTGAGGAGTACACTCAGTATACAGGAGAGGAGAAGTGGTACCGTGCAGTATCCATATATACAGAATAAGAGCAGATACTGAGGAGTACACCCAGTATACAGGAGAGGAGAAGTGGTACTGTGCAGTATCCATATATACAGAATAAGAGCAGATACTGAGGATTACATCCAGTATACAGGACAGGAGAAGTGGTACTGTGCAGTGTATATATATACAGAATAAGAGTAGATACTGAGGATTACACCCAGTATACAGGACAGGAGAAGTGGTACTGTGCAGTGTCCATATATACAGAATAAGAGCAGATACTGAGGATTACACCCAGTATACAGGACAGGAGAAGTGGTACTGTGCAGTGTCCATATATACAGAATAAGAGCAGATACTGAGGATTACACCCTGTATACAGGACAGAAGAAGTGGTACTGTGCAGTGTATATATATACAGAATAAGAGCAGATACTGAGGATTACACCCAGTATACAGGACAGGAGAAGTGGTACTGTGCAGTGTCCATATCTACAGAATAAGAGCAGATACTGAGGATTACACCCAGTATACAGGACAGAAGAAGTGGTACTGTGCAGTGTCCATATCTACAGAATAACAGCAGATACTGAGGATTACACCCAGTATACAGGACAGGAGAAGTGGTACTGTGCAGTGTACATATATACAGAATAAGAGCATATACTGAGGATTACACCCAGTATACAGGACAGAAGAAGTGGTACTGTGCAGTGTCCATATATACAGAATAAAAGCAGATACTGAGGATTACACCCAGTATACAGGACAGGAGAAGTGGTACTGTGCAGTGTCCATATATACAGAATAAGAGCATATACTGAGGATTACACCCAGTATACAGGACAGGAGAAGTGGTACTGTGCAGTGTCCATATCTACAGAATAACAGCAGATACTGAGGATTACACCCAGTATACAGGACAGGAGAAGTGGTACTGTGCAGTGTACATATATACAGAATAAGAGCATATACTGAGGATTACACCCAGTATACAGGACAGAAGAAGTGGTACTGTGCAGTGTCCATATATACAGAATAAAAGCAGATACTGAGGATTACACCCAGTATACAGGACAGGAGAAGTGGTACTGTGCAGTGTCCATATATACAGAATAAGAGCATATACTGAGGATTACACCCAGTATACAGGACAGAAGAAGTGGTACTGTGCAGTGTCCATATATACAGAATAAAAGCAGATACTGAGGATTACACCCAGTATACAGGACAGGAGAAGTGGTACTGTGCAATGTCCATATATACAGAATAATAGCAGATACTGAGGATTACACCCAGTATACAGGACAGGAGAAGTGGTACTGTGCAGTGTCCATATATACAGAATAAGAGCAGATACTGAGGATTACACCCAGTATACAGGACAGGAGAAGTGGTACTGTGCAATGTCCATATATACAGAATAAGAGCAGATACTGAGGATTACACCCAGTATACAGGACAGGAGAAGTGGTACTGTACAGTGTGTATATATACAAGATAAAAGCAGATACTGAGGATTACACCCAGTATACGGGACAGGAGAAGTAGTACTGTGCAGTGTCCATATATACAGAATAAGAGCAGATACTGAGGATTACACCCAGTATACAGGACAGGAGAAGTGGTACTGTACAGTGTGTATATATACAGGATAAAAGCAGATACTGAGGATTACACCCAGTATACGGGACAGGAGAAGTAGTACTGCGCAGTGTCCATATATGCAGAATAAGAGCAGATGCTGAGGATTACACCCAGTATACGGGACAGGAGAAGAGGTACTGTGCAGTGTCCATATATACAGAATAAGAGCAGATACTGAGGATTACACCCTGTATACAGGACAGGAGAAGTGGTACTGTGCCAGTGTCCATATATACAGAATAAGAGCAGATACTGAGGATTACACGCCAGTATACAGGACAGGAGAAGTGGTACTGTGCAGTGTCCATATATACAGAATAAAGAGCAGATACTGAGGATTACACCCTGTATACAGGACAGGAGAAGTGGTACTGTGCAGTGTCCATATATACAGAATAAGAGCAGATACTGAGGATTACACCCAGTATACAGGACAGGAGAAGTGGTACTGTGCAGTGTCCATATATACAGAATAAGAGCAGATACTGAGATTACACCCAGTATACAGGACAGGAGAAGTGGTACTGCTGCAGTGTCCATATATACAGAATAAGAGCAGATAGTGAAGATTACACCCAGTATACAGGACAGGAGAAGTGGTACTGTACAGTGTCCATATATACAGAATAAGAGCAGATACTGAGGGAGTACACTCAGTATACAGGAGAGGAGAAGTGGTACCGTGCAGTATCCATATATACAGAATAAGAGCAGATACTGAG
>ONZH01000963.1:0-16097 GCA_900303285.1 Rhinella marina
TGAAGAGGAGGACTTGGAGGAGGAGGAGGAGGAAATGGAGAGTCAGGCCAGTGAGGAGAAAGAATTCTTGCGTGTTGGGACTCTGGCGCACATGGCAGACTTCATGTTAGGCTGCCTATCCCGTGACCCTCGCGTTAGAAGCATTTTTTCAAACACCGATTACTGGATGTTCACTCTCCTGGACCCACGGTACAAGCAGAACCTTTCCATTCTCATCCCTGTAGAGGAAAGGAGTATGAGAGCGAATCAATATCAACAGGCCCTGGTGCGCAAGCTGAAACAATCCTTCCCATCTGACGCCGCTAGCGGCAGAGGGCATGGTTCTGTGGGCTAAGTAGCGGGGGAGAGGAGGCGAGCAGGCAGCTTGTCCAGCACTGGCAGGGGAATGCTCTCCAAGGCCTTTGCCAGTTTTATGTCACCCCAGCAAGACACTGTCACCTGTCCCCAGTCTAGGCAGAGTAGGGGTGAGCATTACAGAAAGATGGTGAGGGAGTACCTAGCTGACCATACCAACGTCCGGACCGATCACTCTGCTCCATACAACTACTGGGTTTTAAAGCTGGACACGTGGCCTGAACGGTACGCCTTGGAGGTGCTGGCCTGCCCTGCCACTAGCATGTTGTCAGAGCGGGTATTCAGTGCAGCTGGTGGAGTCATCACCAATAAGCATACACGCCTGTCAACTGACAGCACTGACAGGCTGACGTTTATTAAAATGAACAAAGCCTGGATTTCACCGGAATTCAAATCTCCTCCGGGGGAAAGCAGCTAAAGATTAACATTACTTATGTATCCGATTCCTCTTCTCTACTCCTCCTCTTCCTTGTCGTCTTTGCCTAACACTGACCCAAAAAAGGCAATTTTTTAGAGGTCCAACTGGTACTCTTTTACCACAATTTTTCCGGAGGGCCACCTACAGGCCCTCTCTCTAAACAATTTTTCCGGAGGTCCACATACAGGCCTTCTCTCTAAACAATTTTTCCAGAGGGCCCCCTACAGGCCCTCTCTCTAAACAATTTTTACAGCGGTCCACCTACAGGCTCTCTCTCTAAACAATATTTCCGGAGGGCCCCCTACAGGCCCTCTTTCCAAACAATTTTTTGTGGAGGTCCACCTACTGGCCCTCTCTCAAAACAATTTTTCCGGAGGTCCACCTACAGGTCCTCTCTCTAAACAATTTTTCCAGAGGGCCCCCTACAGGCCCTCTCTCTAAACAATTTTTCAGGAGGGCCCTCTACAGGCCCTCTCTCCAAACAATTTTTCCGGAGGTCCACCTACAGGCCCTCTCTCTAAACAATTTTTCCGGAGGTCCACCTACAGGCCCTCTCTCTAAACAATTTTTCCGGAGGTCCACTTACAGGCCATCTCTCTAAACAATTTTTCTGGAGGTCCACCTACAGGCCCTCTCTCCAAACAATTTTTCCGGAGGTCCACCTACAGGCCCTCTCTCTAAACAATTTTCCCGGAGGGCCACCTACAGGCCCTCTCTCCAATCAATTTTTCCGCAGTGCCACATAATGCGATAGACGGGAATAGAACCCGGGTCAACTGTTTGGGAAACAGCTATGCTCACCACGTTGCCACCAACAGCCACATCAACTGATAAGAACAGATACTAAACTTGATGTAAGCGAACATTTCGACAATCGATAACCCGAAAAGGGTCCGTCGTCGAGCCCGGCGTTCAGCCACCCTGAGCATTTCTCAAGGAGACAGCCTCCAGGCCCTCAACGTCCACATACAGGGCCACGCTAAATTTTTTATGTGCTCTACCTGCTACTGTCGTGTAGCTCGGTCACTCTGACCGAGTCTGACCCTGGGGCTGCTCATGTACTGCCCACTTGGAGGATTGCGGGGCCTACCTCGGTCACGGCTTCTCAGACTTACTATGCCTCTTCCTTTAACCCCTCCTCCTTCGAATTACCATCCGTGCTTCACCTCCTGCTATCTCAGTCTAACTCGGTCACTCTGTTGTCACCCCCATGCTGCGTCAGGCTAAATTTTTGGGTGGCTCACCTGCTACCTCATCTAACTTGGTCACTTGTTGGTGTCACCGCCATGCTGTGTCAGGCTTATGCCTGCATCGTGTGGCTGGGGATAGGAGAGCAGTGCCAGCATGGGCATGGGTGATGGACCTTCGTTGCACCTAGTTAGGTGCTTCCCTAACATGTGATGGGCATGTGCCTCGCCTTTCTTGGTCTGGGTGAGCACAATTGCCATGAGGGTAACCACCAGGCTGTTGCAGGAGAATTTGGGGTAATGGTGGGATTAGGCAGCCTCAGAGGCATCCATGCATGCTGCCCCTGCTGTTTCCTGTCCATTTCCATGGTGTTTCCATCATTTTCTGAGGATTCCAGGTTTTCACCCAGCCTTCCCTAGGCAGAGCCTTGGTCCCTTGCAAAAAATGCTCGAGTCTCCCATTGACTTCAATAGGGTTCGTTACTCGAAACGAGCACCCGAGCATCGGGAAAAGTTCGTCTCGAATAACGAGCACCCGCTGCATTTTAGTTCTCGCTCATCTCTATTGCATATATATATATATATATATATATATATATATATATATATTTATATATATATTCGTTAAAGGACCCGGCTTAGCCCGGGTATATTTAATCTATTTAATTTAATGTTTGTGTGTGTTGTTAAAAGATATCGAGAGTGATATTTACAGTGCCCGCCCCTTTAACAGTGACCTCCACAGCAGCCCGCCCCTTAACAGAAACATCCACAGTGCCCTCCCCTTTAACTGTGACCTCCACAGCAGCTAGGGTGGCCACTGTCTTCATCCCAGAAAGCCGGACCTCACCGGCCATTCTTCTAAGCGTGAAGCAGCACCCCTGGTCCCCATGAAGCCACACCATTAAACATGAGGCCACGCCCCCTGGATCCGTGAAGACACGGTGGAGAAGCTGTCTGAGCATGAGCTACTGAAAGGGTGGACACCCCTACGTCCGTCCAGGCCCTGCACCGGACGGTGGACAGGGAGTCTGAAAACTGGACTGTCCAGCCTAAAGCCGGACATCTGGCCACTCTAACATCAGCCTGCTCCTAGGGTGGCCAGAGGTCTGGTTTTAGGCTGGACAGTCTGTCTTTCAGACTCCCTGTCCACCGTCCGGCGCAGGGCCTGTACAGACACAGGGATGTCCACCCTTTCAGTAGCTCACGCTCAGACAGCTTCTCCTCCGTGTCTTCATGGAACCAGGGTGGCATGGCCTCATGTTTAGGGGTATGGCTTCATGGGGAGCGGTGGCATGGCTTCACGTTGGGGGGAGGCTGGACAGTCTGTCTTTCAGACTCCCTGTCCTCATGCACAGGGCCTGGATGGACACAGCGATGTCTTTTTGAACAGCTCACTCTCAGACAGCAGCACTGTGCAGTCTAAGCATGAGCTGCAGGGAGAAAGTCACTCTCCTCCCTCCCTTGCAGCTGACAGAAGTTGATTTTTACCTTCATTTTTTCAATCTCGGTCAGATGTGGAGTGGAAGGGGCGTGGCCTGACTGAGTCGGGGGCGTGACTTAGTGGGACCTGGGGGTGGGGCTTTTAAGTCCTTCTTTTGAGGGTGGCCTGAATTAGAGGTGAATGCCATAGTAATTTAGGAGAAAACACAGTGGGTAGCAGTTGAAGAAAACATCTTTTATTACTACTATACGGTAAATATGTGAAATTTACATTATATGAGGTAATTATTGATGATGAGTCTAAAACATAAGTTATATTTATGGTAACCAGAATACTCCTTTAACAGTATCATCCACAGCGCTCTGCCCCTTTAAAGCAGACCTACAGCAGTGAACTGGCTGGGTTGCTATGGAAACCTGGTGTGTGTGGAGACTAACTGCCTGTGAGCTTCTATTGGCTGATAAGGGTCATGTGACCAGGCTTCTATTGGCTAATGCATTTTTTGGGAATATCTCAGGAATGGTATGTCCTGGAGAGCTGACACCCATTCTAAAACCTTCCCGGACACTTGATGTACCTGTGTGCCAAATTTCGTGATTGTAGCTTTGACAGTGCGGATTCCTTTAGCGGACATTAACACACACATACATAAACTCAGCTTTATATATTAGATAAATTTTATTCTAGGGAAAGAGGGTGATTTTTTTTTTACATTTTTGTTACTTTTTTAAACTTTTTTTCTAGCCCTTACAAAACACAGTACTCAGATTGATGACAGTTTATACTATATTCCCATTTAATGTCAGTAAATTTAATTTTGAAGATATCCTATGTTAACATAGGAACTACAGTTCTAATATGCTGGGGATGCTGGTCTTAACCCGTTTTTTTTTTTTTTGCTATTTAGATGCCATGGCATCCAAAAGCTTAGGCCCCATTCACACGTCCGTATTTTTGCACATCCTGGAAAATGGTCAGTTTTTTGCGGATCCGTTGTTCCGCAAAAAACTCTGTTTTTCCAGGACATCCGTTCCGTTTTTCCGTAAAAAACGGAAAGGATGTATCCATATGTCATCGGTTTTTTGCGGATCCGCAAAAAACGGAAGAATGAATAACATCTTTTTTTTTCACCCCTCCTGGAACGGAATCCGCAAATACGGATGACATGCGGATGCCTTTCCACATTTCTTCCGCATTTTTTGCGGATCCATAGACTTTGATTGTGTTATGGACCGCAATTCGGGAGAAAAGTAGGGCAGGAGGATTTCTTTATGCGGACAGTCGGAACGCACACATGGATGCGGACACCACACGGTGTACTGTCCGCATTTTTTCGGGACCCATTGAAATGAATGGATCCGCATCCTATCCGCATAATTGTCCGCAATTGCAGAAACGGATGCGGAAAGGATGCGGACACATTATACGGACGTGTGAATGGGGCCTTAAATGACTGTTTGCCAGTCATGGACATTACCCACAGACCTCTGCTGTTTGAAACAGCAGAGACCTGCCGGCTATGGCACCTGCTACACACACGAGTCGGTGTTTAAAAACCCTCCCAGTGCTGTACATGTATGGCACTGGGAACCTGAGGTTTAATTATAGCAAATTTGCTCAACTCCACATGGGTTTAATTTGCTGGCTAAACAATTCTCATTTTCAATTTTCCATCAGAAAGGATACTCAGAAGAGCAGACAGAAACAAATTCCTACAATTATGTCTATGCTTACGTCATATTCCTTGTGTTAACTGTACATTATGCAAGAGTACTATTGCTTCTCTTGGATGCAGTAATCACAAAATTTATCATGGGATCATCAGGCTGTTGATGCAAAAAGGCAGCTGCTGGGTTTAATTTGACCAAGTAAAGTCCTAAGGGTATATTCACACATGATATATTTCTGCCAAAGAAAATCACTTTAGTACATCAGAATGGTGTTCTTTCTGCAGAATACACATGGATTTCTGAATGTCAAATTCAGATGAAAATGTCAGTCACAGAAAATTTGCTGTGTGTGAAGACCCCCTAACAAGGACAATTGTCATTATTATAGGGCTTATTTTCCTTGTGCTGTGCAACTCCAATTAAAATGGGAAAATATAAAGAAAAAACATAATATAATAACAGGCTATGAAAAAAGAGGAAAAGTAAACAAATGCCAAATACCAAATTCACCATTGTTTAGCATAAGTCTAGCCCAATCCAATTCTTTAAATCAGACAATAACCAAAATTAAAATTAAACAATGGTAAATGCAAATATAATATCTATTTTAGTGTCCAACCATAGAAAAATACAATACAATTTAAAAGATAATTTTATAATACAATAGTTGTTTTAAATGAATGAATATTAAACACAGCAAAGCATACTGAATATAAGTATAAAACAAACCTAAATGTGAATCTAAATCTGAATATAAAACTAATCTAAATTTATAAAGAAAAAAATGAAATATATCTGTTATATGTTGTTTATAGTATAATGGGAAATTGTTGCAATATTTTACAATCTATCAGCTACTTTTTAAAATTTTGATATTTAAAATGTACCATGTATTTATGATGTAACAATGTAAAAGCATATTATTTACTTTATATTGAATACAACAGATTTCCCCTACTTATTTCTATACACATTTACAGTATATTCCAGCAGTAGTGAGCCATCTGGCACGCACCTGTTCATGCCTGGAAGGGGTCGAGGAATGTGAAATGGGAAATGGCATTGGCATAAAATACAGTAGTTGGAAATTAGCTTAAACAAGAGATCGCAGTAAAAGCAAATAAAGCATACTGCTCCACACAAAAAAGACATTATAGTTTATTAATATTCAACCTTATGTTATACAATGGTAGATAATTAGGACAGAATAAATTTGTTGAAAAGTTGATGTGATATTGCAATTACGGTACAATGTAGATGAACATTTTTAATATCTATGAAGGATTATGCATACCAAGTTCAAAAAATGTGCTTATTTTCTAGAACAGAATGTGGTAGAGTATACAGCTTGTGCTGTCATTATCCTTAATTTCCTTTAGCCAACAAATATTCAAATATTTCTCTTTGGAATTTCAATAGGTCAAACCTACATATAATTTACATTTCAATATTATCTAAAGTGGATGTTCAACAACACCTTGGGAAAAATCTTAATCAGAATTATAATTCTCACGCTTTTCATAAAACATTAACAGCTATAGTAACCATAAAAAAGAAAAATCTTTGTTAATAAAGCCTGAATTAATAATTCAATAATATATACATAAAGGGGTATTCCCATCTCACAAATGTAGTTTGTATAGTTAGATATAGCCATACCCGTATTATTACTAATAGAATGTATTTATATAAAATGTACCCTTTAGAAGATTTGCCGATTTGTATATTCATTGTCCCACACACACACACATCAGTCAGGCAGTTGCCCCTAGTTACGGCCACCATGGCCATGTAGTAGTGGTGGCCGGCTTGCTCTTGTTCAAACCCGCTCTGAGGTAACTGCTTTATTGTGAACGCACATTGCATGAGCATGTGGAGACCGCTAGGTGGCCTGCCATTAACGCCACCTGTGCAGCTGCTGCATGCTGTATAATCCTCTCTGTATACTATATACCTGACATCCTTTGCTATTATTTCTGCTGTTAAGCCCGCAGTACCTCTTTAGCGTCTCGCTGTATAACATTTGCGCAAGGAGGGACTTATAGTGTAGGGATAGGATTTGGCTAGGCAGGGCTGGTATTTCTGTTCAAAATACACAAAAGTCCATTGTTATATCTGGCAGCATTTTTTTTTCTTTGGGGGCAAAAAGAATGCAAGTGTGCCTGACACTTCCACTACGTGCACAGCGTGTGTATTAGAACCTTTCAAAAGTCTATATACTTGACATCCGTTGCTATTTTTTCAACCGTTAATTTAGGCCGCAGTTCCTCATTCGCGTCTGCTATATAACATTTGCGCAAGGAGGGTCCTATACTGTAGGCATAAGATTTGGCTAGGCAGGGCTAGTAGTTCTGTTCAAAAGACACAAAAGTCCATTGTTATATCTGGCTGCATTTTTTTTTATTTGGGGGCAAAAAGAACACGTGTGCCTGACATTACCACTACGTGCACAGCGTGTGTATTAGAACCTTTCAAAAGTCTATATACTTGACATCCGTTGGTGTTTTTTCTACCGTTAATTTAGACCGCTGTTCCTCATTTGCATCTGCTATATAATATTTGCGCAAGGAGTTACTTATACTGTAGGGATAATATTTGGCTAGGCAAAGCTAGTAGTTCTGTTCAAAAGACACAAAAGTCCATTGTTAAATCTGGCTGCATTTTTTTTTTTTGGGGGGGGGGGGGGGGGGCAAAAAGAACGCAAGTGTGCCTGACACTACCACTACGTGCACAGCGTGTGTATTAGAACCTTTCAAAAATCTATATACCTGACATCCGTTGGTATTTTTTCTACCGTTAATTTAGGCCGCAGTTCCTCATTCGCGTCTGCTATATAACATTTGTGCAAGGAGGGACTTATACTGTAGGGATAAGATTTGGCTAGGCAGGGCTAGTAGTTCTGTTCAAAAGACACAAAAGTCAATTGTTATTTCTATCTGCATTTTTTTTTCTTTTGGGGCAAAAAGAACCCAAGTGTGCCTGACACTACCACTACGTGCACAGCGTGTGTATTAGAACCTTTCAAAAGTCTATATACCTGGCATCCTTTGGTATTTTTTCTACCGTTAATTTAGGCCACAGTTCCTCATTCGCGTCTGCTATGTAACATTTGCGCAAGGAGGGACTTATACTGTAGGGATATGATTTGGCTAGGCAGGGCTAGTTGTTCTGTTCAAAAGACACAAAAGTCCATACTTATATCTGGGTGCAATATATCATTTTTGTGGTGGGTTAAAAATTGCGCAAGGTTGTCTGACCTTAACACCTCCTTTTCAGCGTCTGCCGTTTGTGTTTCCCAAATAACAGAAATCCGGTGTATTTTTTTCTGCAGCTATTGAAGGCGACATTACTAATATACATATAGGAGAAACATACATTGTCCTGCACATGTAATGTCACCGTGATTAGCGGCAGAAAGAAACGCAATAAATGTCAGGTATATAGGAGAAACATACATTGTCCTGCACACACTGCGCAACAGATTCGTCAAACTTGCGCAAATTTTGACCATCAAGAATAACAATATTGCAGCCAGATATAACAAAAGTCCTTAAAAGGACTTTGGGGTCTTTCAACAGAACAACTAGCCCTGCCTAGCCAAATCCTATCCCTACACTATCTGTGCCTGATTGCACAAACCTTATACATTATATGAATAACGGCAGAAAAAAATACACTGGATGTCAGGTATTTAGGATACAGAAAGGTTATACTGCACATGCAGCACAGGTATGTGACATTACCTGCGCTGCGTCTGCTGCATAACGTTTGCTCATTCAGTGAAATTTTTCTGCTCATACACTCAAAAAAATCTGCGCAACTGTACTTTTGACAAATTTGCATATATCCATTTAGTATGCTCAAGACGAGCAGTAAGGGACAGGGAAGTGGGCGTGCTGCTGATGGTGCACGGTGGGCGCGGTGAAACAGGGTCTGCTGGCAGAGCACAAGAAACAAAGTCATCCAAAACTCCTAGCTTTATGTCTCAGTTTGGAGGGTGGCGCAAGACAGGTTCTTGTTAATTCAACCTGTCAGGAGGAGGACCAGAGTGAGGTTAATTTTTTAGGTTAAAAAATTAGCGGTGAGGGCCTGCTGGTGAACCTCTTAAATATTTAAAGGTGATGCAGCCTATTAAGCAGTTTGATATGATGGAGGAAGAGGAGAAAGAGGACGAGAAGAGGAAGGGATTCATGGAAATATAGTGTATTCAATACACTTTAAAAGCCACATTTAAAGTTCCTTTATGTTCAGCCGTATGTTCCTTTGGTGGGGTAGCGAAGTCAGGGGCAATCCAGGCCTTTTTCATTTTGATTAGCATCAGCATTTTCAGTTGACAGGCAGATGCGCTTAGCAGTTATTATGCCCCCAGCGGCGCAAAGTAACCACTCTGACAAAACGCTGGTGGCAGGGCAGGCCAGCAACTCCAAGGCGTAGAGCGCCAGTTCGTTTAATTTGTCCAGCTTAGACACCCAATAATTATAAGGCACAGAGGGATTGCTGAGGACATTGACATTGTCAGCTAGGTACTCCTTTACCATTTTACAAAACTTTTCCCTCCTAGTTGTGACACTAGGCCGCTTATCAGAACCTTTTCCACATGCAGTGCTGTCCGTCTTTATTATGAGCAGGTAGAGTTCCAGCACGTGCTCAGCTCGCACAGCTGGAACGTGTTAGCTGGCAAGTGTAAGCGCTGCTGCAGTGTTGCCAGACCGGCGGAAGCTGTAGGTTACTTTCGGAAATGGGCACCTTCACCAGCAGCACAGACAAATTGGTGTAGGTTTTGAGAACCCACTGAACCACTAATTTGAAGCAGTTGTTTGGCCTGAGGGAGACTGCGGTTCGTCCTTCCTGTTGGAGGAACAGGTAGACTCATTCCTGTCATTAGTTCCCGGTTCTATAGAGTCAGTTTGGTTTATGTTCCTGTGTATGAACTCGCCTACCTTTGCGGCCTGTTCATACTGGTAGTCAATCAGGATTAGAGTCATGGTTTCCTGTCCATCTACCTTCCTTACTTTCTAGGCCTAATCTTCTTTCCCTCCTACGCTCTGTGTGGTTTTCCCCCACACCTGAGCGTGACAGTATGTGTGTGAGCTTGCCGAGCTCCAAAGCCGCCACCAAGTTGTGGCCGTTAGACACAACTACACCTGGTTGTAGGTTGAGTGGCGAGAGCCACAGCTCAGCCCAGTCCCTTATACCCTGCCACAGCACTGTGGCTGTGTGTTGTTTGTCACCTAAGCAAATAAGTTTCAGCACAGCCTGTTGCCGCTTCCCCACCGCTGTGCTAAACTGCTTCCAGCTACTGACTGAGGTCTGACTGGTGCTGCAAGATGAGAATTCCTAGATGGAAGTGGTGGTGGAAAAGGAGGGGTTGCAGCCACTAATGTAGGTGGTGGCGGAAATCCTGATGGAAGTAGGGCCCGCAATCCTTTGTGTCGGTAGCACCTATGCCATCCCAGGGTACGACTCGCTCCCAGCCTCCACAATGTTCGCCCAGTGTGCCGTCCAGGAAATGTAGCATCCCTGGCCAGAAGCACTTGTCCATGTGTCAATCGTTAAGTGGAGCTTCCCAGTAACTGCATTGGTCAGGGCACGGGTTATATTACAGACACATGCTGGTGTAAGGCGGTGAGGGCACACCAGCAAAAATAATGGCAGCTAGGTACTGAGTAATGAGGGACAGCCTCCGCCATCAGCCTCAGTGTCCACAAGCAACATTTTCAGTGCCAGCAATTTGTAAAGGTGTGCATTTAGTGCTATGGCCTGTGGGTGGGTGGCTGGGTATTTGCACTTTCGTTCAAAGGCCTACGGTATGGACATCTGTACGCTGCGCTAGGACACAGAAGTGGATGTGCTCACTGATGGTGCTTGCGAGGGTCAAGGTGCAAGGGGGAGGCATCTGGGCCTGCGTCTTGGCTAACATAGAAACATAGAAAATTGACGGCAGAAAAAGACCACCTGGTCCATCTAGTCTGCCCTTTTATTAGCCTTTTATTGTTATTTTAGGATAGATACATGTTTATCCCAGGCATGTTTAAATTCAGTTACTGTGGATTTATCAACCACCTCTGCTGGAAGTTTGTTCCAAGCTTCTACTACTCTTTCAGTGAAGTAATATTTTCTAATATTGTTCTTGATTATTCCGCCAACTAACTTCAGATTGTGCCCCCTTGTTCTTGTGTTCAGTTTCTTATTAATAACCCTTCCCTCCTGAACTTTATTCAGTCCTTTAACATATTTAAAGGTTTCAATCATGTCCCCCCTTTCTCTTCTTTCCTCCAGACTATACATATTAAGAACTCGGAGTCTTTCTTGATAAGTTCTATGCTTTAGACCTTCCACCATTTTTGTAGCTCTTCTTTGGACCCGTTCTATTTTAGCAATATCCTTTTGCAGGTGAGGTCTCCAGGATTGAACACAGTATTCCAGATGTGGTCTCACTAGAGCTCTATACAGAGGGATCATAATCTCCCTCTTTCTGCTCGTTATACCTCTAGCTATGCAGCCAAGCATACGATTTGCTTTCCCCACCACCTGGCTGCATTGGTTACTCATTTTAAAGCTGTCAGAGATGACTACTCCCAAATCCTTCTCTTCTGAGGTCTTTGTTAGCATAGAACTGCCAATACGATACTCAGATAGAGGATTTCTTCTCCCCAGCACGTAACACGTAACACAGGAAAAAAGGAGGCAGTGATGTGACCCGCAGACACCGATTGTGGAACCTTGCGTTTGGCCAACCTATTAGGGTGCTTTGCTGCCAGGAAGATCATTCTGATGGTGGTCAGGTGTCTAGTGTTCATGCCCCTGCTCATTTTGGCACGGCACAGGTTGCAAATGACAATTCTTTTATCGTCCACACTTGTTGGTGTGGCCTGCCTTCTCCCTTTTGCCACCCCACCGCCTCTTACAGGCTGTTGCGGTTCTGTGCATCCCTCCCTCTCTCTACTGCTGATCTCGCTCAGCTTGCCTCCTTCCCATGTTGGGCCAGTGATTTCATCGTCCACTACTTCCTCTTCCTCTTCGGGAAGGAATTTTTTCCCTTAAAGCTTCTACCTCACAGGGGTTTTTTGCCTTCCTCTGGATCAACTTGCAGGATAACAGGCCGAACTGGATGGACAAATGTCTTTTTTCGGCCTTATAAACCATGTTAATTTGTTACTATGCTACTTCTTCACTCTGGTCCTCATCCTGACAAGTTGACGTTCAGTGCTGCTGACACTCAAAAACATTTGGGTGAGGGCGTGCTGCTACTTGCGCTTTACATACAAGTAAATATATGTTTCCTAAAAATATTTCCTGTAAAATCGATGTTATCTTGGGTTTTGGGGAGGTATTTTTGTCATTCCGTAGAAGTTGCGTAATAGTCGGCCATCATTGTTAATAGCAGCGACTTCGGTGTCCAAGATGCATCCAGACATCCTCCCCATGCTGTTCCCTAACCATTTCTGTGGTGTTTCCACCATTTTCTGACGTTTGCCTATGGAACAGATACCCTCCCCTCATCCAAGCAGGGGCTGCCTGGTCTTCTCCCATTGACTTCCATTGTACTTGGGTGCTCGGCTGTGCACTCGAGCACCACCTAGTGTTCGGTCAGAGCACCTGAGCATCAGGGTGCTCAATCATCACTAGTGTGGAACAATAGATATACAAATAGGCATATCTTCTAAACGGTACATTTTATATAAATACATTCTATTAGTAATAATATTGGTATGGCTATATCTAACTATACAAACTACATTTGTGAGATGGGAATACCCCTTTAACTCTTTAGAAGAACCAGCATGTTTTGCTACCAGATCACTGAAAGCATAATACAGACATAATACAGCAATCTCCTGGAAAAGTACAGTCACAATCCTAGCAGATTTCTCAGTGAAAGAGAAGAACTAATCACTTTATAACTAGATAATGGATTAGAAAACACCAAAATAATGATACTAGCAATGTAAGCTACTACTAATATTAGGCAACATTATGATAAATGTTTTAAAGGAAACCTGTCACCTTGAAAAGGCAGTGTAGCCTGAACAATATGTAATAGAGCAAATTGATATATAGTTTCATGGGAAAAATTCAATATAAGGGCTCATGCACACGGCTGTTGATCGGCCGTTCCATGCATTTGCGTCCGCAATTTGAGGTCCCCAATGCACAGGCAATATCCATTCAGATTCCACAGAAAGATCCAGACCCATTCAACTTGAATGGCTCCGTGATCCGTCCAAAAAAGTTAATGGGTCTGCATTAGAGATGAGCGAGCATACTCGTCCGAGCTTGGTGCTCGTTCAAGTATTAGGGTACTCGTAAGTGCTCGCTGCTCGGACGAGTATCTCGCCATACTCGAGGAAATGGCAACTTCCGCATCGTGCTTTTTTGGCGCCTATAAACACAGCCAATCACAAGCCAGGAGACTCTACGGTACACCCAGCATCACGTGGGGCCCTTACATGTCGATAGCAGGGGTTGGCTGGCCTGATCAGGTGACTCTGGAATATACTAGTGACTGGCCGCGGCGCTCGGCTCAGATGCCGTCTGGATGTCGTTAGGGATAGAGCTGCTGCCTTTCAGGGACAGTGTTAGGGCCTTCATTTACTTCTCTGTTAGGCAGGAATCACCCACAAAGAACCCAACAGCCCTTCTAAGGGCTAGAAGACATTTTTTTTTGTCTCCTGGCTTGGCTGGCTGGCTGGCACTAGTAGTGCAGCTATCGTCATATCTAACCCTGTTTTTTTTTTATTGTTCTATCTCAGTGATACAAATCCATTGCACACAGCAGTGTGGAACCATTCTGTGTGTCACAGTTCAGCACACTCACTCCAATCCATATATACTGTCCAGGTGACACTTTCTGTACGTCACAGAATACAACCAAGTCATTTGCTACCAATATCATCTACAGCTTGATCCAGAAAATTCTCTTTGCGACATTTGTCTGGGTCACAGACTAAATAGCCACCGTTAACAGGGTGTCAGTCAGTTCTACCATAGTTCCTGCACGTCACGTTCCCAAAAAAACAAAATTTAAAAAAAAATATAAAAAAACAAATATAAAACCCACAAAGAACCCAACAGCCCTTCTAAGGGCTAGAAGACATTTTTTTTGTCTCCTGGCTTGGCTGGCTGGCTGGCACTAGTAGTGCAGCTATCGCCATATCTAACCCTGTTTTTTTTTTTATTGTTCTATCTCAGTGATACAAATCCATTGCACACAGCAGTGTGGAACCATTCTGTGTGTCACAGTTCAGCACACTCACTCCAATCCATATATACTGTCCAGGTGACACTTTCTGTACGTCACAGAATACAACCAAGTCATTTGCTACCAATATCATCTACAGCTTGATCCAGAAAATTCTCTGTGCGACATTTGTCTGGGTCACAGACTAAATAGCCACCGTTAACAGGGTGTCAGTCAGTTCTACCATAGTTCCTGCACGTCACGTTCCCAAAAAAACAAAATTTAAAAAAAAATATAAAAAAACAAATATAAAAAAAAATTATTTTTTCAGTTGTTTTAGCTCAGTGATACAAATCCATTTTACTCAGCTGCGTGTAACCTTTCTGTGTGTCACAGTTCAGTACACTAGCTCCCATCCGTATATACTGTCCAGGTGACACTTTCTGTACATCACAGAATACAACCAAGTCATTTGCTACCAATAACGTATACAGCTTGATCCTAAAACTCTCTGTGCGACATTTGTCTGGGTCGCAGACTAAATAGCCACCGTTAACAGGGTGTCAGTCAGTTCTACCATAGTTCTTGCTCGTCACGTTCCCAAAAAAACAAAATTAAAAAAAATATATTTTTTCAGTTGTTTTAGCTCAGTGATACAAATCCATTTTACTCAGCTGTGTGTAACCTTTCTGTGTGTCACAGTTCAGTACACTAGCTCCCATCCATATATGCTGTCCAGGTGACACTTTCTGTACGTCACAGAATACAACCAAGTCATTTGCTACCAATATCATCTACAGCTTGATCCAGAAAACTCTCTGTGCCACATTTGTCTGGGTCGCAGACTAAATAGCCACCGTTAACAGGGTGTCAGTCAGTTCTACCATAGTTCTTGCACGTCACGTTCCCAAAAAAAACAAAATATAAAAAAAAAAATTATTTTTTCAGTTGTTTTAGCTCAGTGATACAAATCCATTTTACTCAGCTGCGTGTAACCTTTCTGTGTGTCACAGTTCAGCACACTCGCTCCAATCCGTATAATCTGTCCAGGTGACACTTTCTGTACGTCACAGAATACAACCAAGTCATTTGCTACCAATATCATCTACAGCTTGATCCAGAAAACTCTCTGTGCGACATTTGTTTGGGTCGCAGACTAAATAGCCACCGTTAACAGGGTGTCAGTCAGTTCTACCATAGTTCTTGCACGTCACGTTCCCAAAAAAAACAAAATAAAAAAAATATATATTTTTTCAGTTGTTTTAGCTCAGTGATACAAATCCATTTTACTCAGCTGTGTGTAACCTTTCTGTGTGTCACAGTTCAGTACACTAGCTTCCATCCGTATTGTCAGGTCTGGTCATCGGAGAACATAGGTTCTATGTTTTGCTTGGTATTCTGAGTTTTTGTGTGTTTCTGTTTAGTGCCTACGCCTTGCCTTGAACCATGTTCACACTGTGGGTTGTTTTAGAGCCAACGCCCAGCTTCATGTTTGGTTTGTCTACTCAGGGTTAATACTCAGGTGCTGGGCTGAGTGGCTTCTCTAAATCTGGTCCATTCAGAACCTGGGGGTGGGATATCTTCCTGCTTATATACCTATCTTTCTCTCTGCTCCTTGCTGGTTTTTGCAATATCCTTGCTATTCCTGCTTGCGTTGTGTTGTGTATCCTGACTTCTTATTTGACCCTCGGCTCGTATTTGACTACTCTACCGTCTTCCGATTTTGTACTTTGTTATTCCTGGTTTTGACGCGGCTTCCTGACTATCCATTTGGTGTTTTGTCTGTCTTGTTTGTTGTCCCTGTTCCCTGCACCTTATACAGAGTATTTCGCAGTCCTCGTGG
>ONZH01000964.1:0-35442 GCA_900303285.1 Rhinella marina
GCAGGCAGCTTGTCCAGCACTGGCAGGGGAACACTATCCAAGGCCTTTGCCAGTTTTATGGCACCCCAGCAAGACTATGTCACCCGTCCCCAGTCTAGGCAGAGTAGGGGGGAGCTGTTCAGAAAGATGGTGAGGGAGTACCTAGCTGACCATACCAATATCCAGCATGATAAATCTGCTCCCTACAACTACTGGGTTGCAAAGCTGGACAAGTGGCCTGAACTGGCGTTGTACGCCTTAGAGGTGCTGGCCTGCCCTGCCGCTAGCGTGTTGTCAAAGCAGGTCTTCAGTGCAGCTGGTGGCATCATCACTGATAAGCGTACACGCCTGTCAACTGACAGGGCTGACAGGCTGGTGCTTATTAAAATGAATAAAGCCTGGTTTTCACAGGAATTCAAATCTCCACCGGGGGAAAGCAGCTCAACATGAAGATTCTTTATGTATCCTCTCCTCCTCCTTCTCTTCACACACAAACGCTGAACCAACAGGCAATTTTTCAGAGGGCCAACTGGCGCTCTTTACAAACAATGTTTATGGAGGGCCACCTACAGGCCCTCTCTCCAATAAATTTTTTAGGAGCGTCAACTACAGAGACTCAAAAACAATTTTTCAGGAGGGTCAACTTCAGACACTCAAAAACAAATTTTTGTGAGGCTCACCTACAGCCATTTGACTGCAATCTCAGTCTGACCAAGGCATTAGTGGTGTCACCGCCATGCTGTGTCAGGGTAAATTTTTGGGTGCTTCTCCTGCTACCTGAGTGTAACTTGGTCACTCTGGGTTCACCGCCATGCTGTGTCAGGGTAGCTTTTTGGGTGGTTCACCGGCTACCTCAAGTAACTTGGTCAATTGGGGGTGTCACCGCCATGCTGTGTCAGGGTAAAATTTTATGTGCTTTACCTGCTACCTCAGTCTAACTTGGTCACTCTGTTGTCATCGCCATGCTGTGTCAGGGTAAATTTTTGGGTGGTTCACCGGCTACCTCAAGTAACTTGGTCAATTGGGGGTGTCACCGCCATGCTGTGTCAGGGTAAAATTTTATGTGCTTCACCTGCTACCTCAGTCTAACTTGGTCACTTGTTGGTGTCACCACTAGACTGCGGCTACTGTGCCGCACACCACATAATTGTTCACTGGACTGTAGTATATATAACTGAGAGAAAAAACATACTCTTTAGACTGCGGCTACTGTACAGCACACTACAGAATTGTTCACTGCACTGTAGTATATATAACAGAGAAAAAACCTAGTCTTTAGACTGCGGCTATTGTACTGCACACCACTCAATTTTTCACTGGACTGTAGTATATATAACTGAGAGAAAAAACGTATTTTCTAGACTGCGGCTACTGTATCGCACACGACAGAATTTTTCACTGCACTGTAGTATATATAACTGAGAGAAAGAACGTAGTCTTTAGACTGCGGCTACTGTACCGCACACCACAATTTTTCACTGCACTGTAGTATATATAACTGAGAGAAAAAACGTACTCTTTAGACTGCGGCTAATGAACAGCACACTACAGAATTGTTCACTGCACTGTAATATATATAACTGAGAGAAAAAACGTACTGTTTAGAATGCGGCTACTGTACAGCACACTACAGAATTGTTCACTGCACTGTAGTATATATAACAGAGAAAAAACGTATTCCCTAGACTGCACTACAGATCCCAGCAAGCCAAGGTAAATCAGCAGAAAAAATGAGTACTGAGAGGACTTTAGGCAATTTCTTTGGGGTCTGTGTGGACCACGTGCTGTCCCCTTTCTGCCACCAGTCGCTGTGCACAGTGTGCAGCCAAGATGGCGGTAGCTGCACTACAAGTCCCAGCCAGCAGTCAGGAGGAGACCAAAAAAAAGGTGCTTGCAGCCCTCAGAAGGGCTGTTGGGTTCTTTGAGGATGATTCCTTCCTAACCAAAATCTAAATTGAGGCCCTAACACTCTCCCTGACAGACAGCAGCTCTATCCCTAATCTCATGCAGGCGGCATCTGAGGCGAGCAGCGCGGGACCAGATTCTTATATTCCCAGGTCATCTGATCTGGCCAGCCAATCCCTGCTATCTACTTGTAGGGGTTCCACGTGATGCTAGAAGGTACCAAAGACTCTCCTGCATGTTGATTGGCTGAGAAAAAGGCGCCTAACATGCAGGAAGAGGAAGATGCCATTTCCTCGAGTATCGCGAGATGCTCGTCCGAGTATCGGGCATGTACGAATACCCTAATGCTCGAACGAGCACCAAGCTCGGACGAGCATGTTCGCTTATCTCTAGAAATTATTATTATCACTTGATGAGGAATTTTTTTCTCTAACGAGAACATGCTCTTGTCCCAGTTCTTTAGCATAAAGGCTTGAAGGACCCTGGAATTCACTTGTGCCCACTTTACTGCTGGGATTGCTGAGGACATTAGGCCCAGTACCCTCATCAATACTCGAATAGACGCTCTCCTCATACTCCGAAGTAGAGAAACATCCTGGATAACCTTCAACTGTTTTTCCTCTGGAAGAAATGTTTTCATCACATCCGAGTTTAATAACATGCTTAAAAACACTTTGCTCTTTTCGGGTTTTAGATTTGATTTCCCTAGGTTTATTACACAGCCTAATTCTTCCAGGTCTTGCCGAACAATTTCTAAGTGATTTTCCAACTTCTGAGTCTGCGGCTATGAGGAAATTATCCAGATAAGGGATAACTAGTATCTCTTTCTGATGTAGAATTGCTATTACCTTTGACATAATTTTTGAAAAGAATCTGGGCACTAATGTTAGACCAAAAGAAAGGACCTGGAACTGAAAGTGGGACACCTTGTTTCCCATCTGGACCGCAAACCTTAGATATTTGTGGATGCTGCTGCATATTTGAATGTGATAATATGCATCAGTGAGATCTAGGGTTGCTATATAGAAGTCCTTTCCTTTTTGTCGATTTCACTGTTTCCATCTTGAAAAACTTGTATTGAATATGTCGATTCAGGCCCTTTAAATTTATAATCGCTCTGTGAGAGCCTTTTTTTCCGCTGGAACAGGAGCAATGGCCTCTTTTTGAAGAAGAATAATCAGTTGGTTTAGTAGGACTAACTGTTCTTCTTCTTTCAATTCCTTGTTTACAGAAAACACTTGGAGAATTCTAACTTTAGTCCTGACTTTATCACCCACGGAGCTCTGGAGCCTTTTTCCCGTGATGGAAGGAATTTTTTTTAATCTTCTTCCCAACGTACTTACGGCGTCATGGATTATTTGGCTTTTGGGAGGAATTTCCTGGGTTAAAAAGAAAACCTCTTCCTCTTCCCCTTCCTCTACCTGTCTGTCATCTCTCTGCAAAACCCCTTTTTTCTGATCCTGCCTACCTCTTTTTGAAGGGCCAAAGTTTCGTCTTTGATGAAAAAATGTTGGCTCTGAAGGAAATCCCTTTTTACTATCAGTAGCCTTCTCCAAAATATCGTCAGGCATGGAACTTAAAACAAAAACTATGTCTCCCTCACAGGGGATACCGCATAATTTGTTTTTTGAGGCAGCATCACCCGACCATGATCTCAGGCACACTGCTCTTCTAGTGGCATAAGAGAGGGCTGCAGATCTCGCGGCTAATTTTACAGTGTCTACTGAGGCGTCTGCCAGGAAGTTCACTGCTTGTTTTTACAAGGGTAAGGGTACAATAATATCCTCTCTTGGAGTTCCTGCCACTAGATGCATCTTCCATCTAGCTAATCCAAATGGACATGGACCTTGCAGTATAAGTGGCAGCTACACTTGGTTTTAATATGGCTGAAGAAGCTTCCCAGGATCTTTTTAGTAGGGCTTCATTTTTTTGTCCATGGGGTCATTAAGCAGACCCACATCCTCAAAGGGGAGGGAAGACTTTTTTGTTATTTTTGCCTCATGTGTGTCTACCTTAGGGCATTTTTCCCAGAGGGTGGTATGCTCTTCAGAAAAAAGATATTTCCTTTTCAAAATTCTGGAAACCCTAGGCTTTTTCTCTGGATCTGCTCATTCTTTTTATTAGCTTTGTAATATTAGCATGGAGGAGGAACACCCTTTTTCTTTTTTCCCCCAAACCTTTAAACATTAAATCCTGTACAGATTTAAGCTGCTTAGAATCCTCTAAATTTAAAGTCGCTTTGATGGTTTTAAGGAGAGAGTCTGTTTCCTCAATAGAGCAAAGGGGAGGACCAGTCTCATCTTTTGAGGAATCAGAGTCAGAACCAGAGACTAATTCCCCTTGATCAAAGTCTTCCACCTGAATATCTATATAGAAGGAGTAGGCATTAGAGATGAGCGAGTAGTGTTCGATCGAGCTGGTATTCGATCGAATACTACGCTATTCGGCGTACTCGATTTCGTTCGAGTATAACGGCGATGGCGCACTTAGAATTCGTTTCCCCTCCCACCTTCCCTGGTGCTCTTTTTCCACCAATCACCATGCAGGGGGGGTATGACAGGCACGCTGAGCACGCTGGCAGCGCGAAAACGGCGTCTACATGCATTGGCTGGAAAAACCATGTGACCTCGAATCATAAAAACTTAGCTCTTCCTGCTCGTTCGCATATGCTGCGTGAACTTAGTCAGGGACAGAGGCTGGAGAAGGGAGAGACAGGTTTTAGCTGTTGGACAGGCAGGAGCGTGATTAAAAGCCCTTATCAGGGCTACTATAGTGCAGTACAGTGATAGCTTTACTACAATATACACTTTACAGAGAACGGCTGCTGTATTCAGGGATAGCTGCTGGAGTAGGGACAGAGAGAGGCATTAGTGGTGTATTAGCTGCTCTGCTACATACCAAACTATATTTGGCACTACTGCTGTGTACCTTGAAATATACAATATCTAGGCCTTTTAATTGGCCACTGTACTGTGCGTTCTCTTGCTAAATAATTTCACATACCTGGTGTAAATACCCACCGTCTGAACAGTTAGTACACGGCTGTGTACCTTGAAATATACAATATCTAGGCCTTTTAATTGGCCACTGTACTGTGCGTTCTCTTGCTAAATAATTTCACATACCTGGTGTAAATACCCACCGTCTGAACAGTTAGTACACGGCTGTGTACCTTGAAATATACAATATCTAGGCCTTTTAATTGGCCACTGTACTGTGCGTTCTCTTGCTAAATAATTTCACATACCTGGTGTAAATACCCACCGTCTGAACAGTTAGTACACGGCTGTGTACCTTGAAATATACAATATCTAGGCCTTTTAATTGGCCACTGTACTGTGCGTTCTCTTGCTAAATAATTTCACGGCTGTGAAGGCAAAATATTGTAACCAAAAAAAAAAAAAATGCGGAGGGGGGCTAGCGGAATAGGACGTGGACGAGGAGGGGGGCGCGGAAATGCTGTTGGGGGCCTTGTTGAAACCAGTGGGGATACAATGCGTGCTGGTGAAGGTCAGCAAGGATCCCGCTCATCCAGAATCCCTGCCTTTATGGGACAGTTAAGCAGGGGGCGGGTTACACCGCTGTTGAGGCCTGAGCAGGTTGAACAGGTGGTGCAATGGATAGCCGATAGCGCTTCCACACAGTTGTCCACCAGCCAGTCATCCACACAGTCTCACTCTGACCCTCCTTCCTCTACACCTGGCCAACAGAGTCATCCCACCATTGACCCCTCCCAAGAGCTCTTTTCGGGTCCTTTTTCAGATGTGCCGGAAGAATCCCAGGAGCTAGCAGAGGAATTTGTTTGTAGTGATGCCCAAACACTTGAGTTTTCGCCATCTCCTGCTGATGTGGACCCTGAGCCAGCATCTGTTATCATGAGCGATGATGATGATGAGACGCAGTTGCCATCAAGGGAGGCTGTTGGAATGTCCAGTGGGCAGGAGGAGGAGCAGAGTGAGGAAGTGGAAGAGGAGGTGGTGGATGACGAAATGACCGACCCCACTTGGCCAGGGGTGATGTCCAGCGAGGAAAGCAGTGGAGAGGTGGTGGTCTGCGCAGCACCGAAAAAGGCAGCAAGAGGCAGAGGGATGTCCAGAGGCAGAGGGATGTCCAGAGGCAGAGGACAGTCCAGACAGAGTAGTGAGGCCACAGCCAGCACGGCCGAAGCTGTTCCCGGCAGCGGGCAGTCGCGCGAAGCTCCCCCATCGAGGCCTCGTACTTCTGTGGTGTGGAGATTTTTTAATGTTTGTGCGGATGACAAACTGAGCGCGGTTTGCACACTCTGCCACTCAAAACTGAGTAGGGGCTCTGAGAAGAGCAATCTGACCACCTCAGGCATGCGGCGTCACTTGGAAGTCAAGCACTGGGCTGAGTGGGAGAGAGCAAACGCAATACAACCTGCGCCCGGTCTTGCTGCCACTGCCTCTTCCCCTTTGTTGTGTGCTGCCACTGCGGTCCAGACCTCCAGCCAGGACACCTCCACATCTGCCTCGGCTACTTTGGGGCCTTCTCCTTCAGCCTCCCCTTCCCCCGCCTCTTCGCCTGCACCTTCACACTCCTCGTCCCAACAACTGTCCATCTCGCAGGCGTTCGACCGCAGGCGGAAGTACGCCTCGAGTCACCCCCAAGCCCAAGCCTTAAACTGCCACATCTCCAAACTGCTGGCCCTGGAGATGTTGCCGTTTAGGCTTGTGGAGACGCAGGCCTTCCGCGACCTGATGGCGGCTGCCGCACCTCGCTATTCCGTCCCCAGCCGCCACTACTTTTCCCGGAGTGCCGTCCCCGCCCTGCACCAGCACGTGTCACGTAACATCAGGCGGGCCCTGAGGTACGCAGTCAGCGCAAAGGTCCACTTGACCACCGACTCGTGGACAAGCGCTTGCGGCCAGGTACGATACATCTCTTTGACGGCACACTGGGTGAATGTTGTGGAAGCGGGGACGGGGTCGCAAACAGAGACGGCCTACCTACCACCCCCGCCCAAGATTGCCAGCATGGGTTCTGATAAACCCCCTCCTCTTCCTCCTCCTCTGCCTTAACATCGCCCTCAGCCGCTAGCTGGAAGCGTTGCAGCACTGGCGCGGGGAGACGTCAGCAGGCGGTGCTTAAGCTCATCAGCTTGGTCGACAGGAAGCACAGCGCCCCAGAGGTGAGGGACACCATATTGCAGCAGACGGAGATGTGGCTGTCGCCGCTGCAGCTAGGACCAGGCATGGTCGTGTGCGATAACGGCCGTAACCTGGTGGCGGCTCTGGAGCTTGCCGAACTCAATCACGTACCATGCCTGGCCCACGTTTTTAATCTGGTAGTCCAAAAATTTCTAAAGACTTACCCCAACCTGGCAGAGCTACTGGTGAAAGTGCGGCGCTTGTGCGCTCACTTTCGGAAGTCAACTGTAGCTGCTGCTAGCTTAAAAAAACTCCAGCAACGCCTCCATTTGCCTGAACATCGGCTGTTGTGCGACCTGCCGACTCGCTGGAATTCCACCTATTCCATGTTGGCCAGGGTGTGTGAGCAGCAGAGAGCATTGATGGAGTACCAGATTATGAATCCACGCGTGCCTCCAACTCAGCTCCCTCAGTTTGCCAACCACGAGTGGCCATGGATGGCAGACATATGCGATGTACTGCGTATCTTTGAGGAGTCCACCAAGAAGGTCAGCAGCGAGGACGCTATAGTGAGCGTAACCATCCCGCTCCTATGCGTCCTTAAAGAATCGCTCATCGCAATAAGGGAGAACGCATTGCACGCAGAGGAGACGGGGGTAGGAGGAGACGCAACGGAGCTACACAGTCAGACCACACTTTTGTCTGCTTCACGGTGGCAGTTGCAGGAGGAGGAGGATGAGGAGGAAGACGACGTGGAGGTGGCTGTGGAAGAGGAGGAGGATGCTGGCGGCGAGGGTAACAGTCAGGCTGTGTGCGTCCCATTGGTTCAGCGCGGATGGGGCGGAGAGGAGGCGGAAGAGGAAGAGGAGGAAATGGCAAGTGATCCTTCAGGTGGGGGCAGTGACGTCATGCCTATTCAGAGTCTGGCACACATGGTTGACTTCATGCTGGGCTGCTTTTCCCGGGACACACGTGTTGTCCGGATAGTGGAGAACAAACTGTACTGGGTCTTCGCACTCCTGGACCCCCGGTATAAAGATAACGTCTCCTCTTTTATTCCGGTAGAGGAGAGGACGAATCGATTGCTGGAATACCAGAGGGAACTCGTGCAGAACATGATGGAGATTTTCCCACCCACCATCGCTGGCGGCAGAGAGGAGAGGGTCTCCCAGAGTCCCACAACATCAATCAGGCCCACAGCCACCAGGGGAACACTCTCCAAGGTGTGGGACACGTTCATGGCACCCCCTCGTGCAACTTCCATCACTGCGGGGCCCGCTATCAGCAGGAGGGACAAGTATCGGCGGATGTTGCGGGAGTACCTGGCAGACCGTAACCCTGTCCTCCCCGATCCCTCGGCGTCCTACACTTACTGGGTCTCCAAGTTGGACACGTGGCTGGAACTGTCCCTGTACGCCTTGGAGGTGCTTGCCTGCCCTGCCGCCAGCGTGCTATCAGAAAGGGTGTTCAGCGCAGCCGGGGGCATTATAACCGATAAGCGCAGCCGCCTGTCAACCGACAGTGCCGACAGGCTGACGCTAATCAAAATGAACAGCAAGTGGATTGACCCGGACTTTGCTTCTCCAACCGTGGAAAGCAGCCAAAAGTGAAGTGCCATTTCCTCCTCCACCTCCTCCTCCTTAACCGCCGTAGAATTGCTCCGTAAATAAAAAACATTTATATATTTATGGCTCACCTCTTGGGCCTCCACAAAATTTTTAAGAGGTCTCACCTCTTGGGCCTCCACATAATTTTTAAGATGTCTCACCTCTTTAGCCTCCACACAATTTTTAAGAGGTCTCACCTCTTTAGCCTCCACACAATTTTTAAGAGGTCTCACCTCTTGGGCCTCCACATAATTTTTAAGAGGTCTCGCCCCTTGGGCCTCCACATAATTTGTAAGAGGTCTCACCTCTTGGGCCTCCACATAATTTTTAAGAGGTCTCACCTCTTGGACCTCCACATAATTTTTAAGAGGTCTCACCTCTTGGGCCTCCACATAATTTGTAAGAGGTCTCACCTCTTGGGCCTCCACATATTTTTTAAGAGGTCTCACCTCTTGGGCCACCATATAATTTTTTCGAGGGCTCACCTCTAGCTCACTTTGCGCACTCATTAAAATATTTTCACAACAAGGACCTAAGAGCCCTCGATGGGAGAGCTTTGTGTGGGGGCCTGTTATAGGGAAGAGATGCGGCCCTGCGGGCTCTAGCCTGCCTTCTCCATGAGCCTCTGGCCAGCCCACGGCCTCTTCCTGCCTTTTGCGGTCCTACGCATCCCTCAACATCCTTACTGCTTTACCTGCTAGACATGACACTGGGCCAGGTCGGGTCACTGACTTCGTCATACTCAACCACCTCCTCTTACACTGCCTCACTTTGCTCCAACAGCCTCCCTTGCTGGCAACTGTGTCTCATCATCGTCCCTAATCATTTTACACTTTAGTGCCCGTTCCACACCACCATCAGCTAGAGATGGAGCTTGCTCCAGTGTTTGGGCATCAGAACAAACAAAATCCTCAGATAGCTCCTGCGATTCTTGCATGGGTGGGAACACTGGGTTGATAACATTGGGCAGGGTGGGAGGAAGGAGGGTCAGAGTGAGGTCCCTGCAGTTTCTGCAGGCTATCGACGAGACTGGACTTTGTGGACTTGACTGGGTGGTGGACAGATTTAACAAATCTAGAAGGAGAAGGAGGGGTTTGCCGAGCTGTCTGTAAGGGTTGCGGAAATCCAGACAGAACCAAGGCCCAAAACTTAGGTAGGGGTAGCAGGTTTGCCCGTCCCCGCCTCCACAAAATTCACCCAGTGTGCCGTCAGGGAGATGTAGCATCCCCGGCCTCAAACCAAAGTGTTGGTGCTCAAATGGCCTTTTGCAGTAACCGTGTTACTCGGGCGTGGATGATGTTTTGGGACATGTGCCTGGGCAAGGCAGGGATGGCACAGAGGGAAAAATAGTGATAGCTTGATTGCTTTCCCCCTTGCCTATGCCATCTGTGGTTGTCATAGGCAACGTGATTTTAAGGGGTGCAGAATTTTATCTTCTTTTTTGTCTAGTTTGGCTTGGTGTCCATGGCAATGTAGAGCAAAGAAGGTTTCCTTGTATGGTCTCACTTTACAGAGAGGTTATATTGTGTTTGGAGTGTATTGTTGAGAGGCTGTGATAGTGGCGTAATAGTGCGACTTGGGCGCGTTATATGCACTCAGACATGCTTCCCCTGCTGTCCCAGTTGCATTCCAGCAGTGTTGGCATCCTTTTCTGAGGTTCCAGGGTGGACTTGGTGACCTCCAAGTGGTCGAATTGAGATTTCCAAGTGGCGAGCATTTTTTTCCCATAGACTTTAATGGGATTCGATATTCGGTCGAATAGCCGAATTTCGCGGTCTATTCGAATCGAATTTCGAACTTTCGAATATTTCACTACTCGCTCATCTCTAGTAGGCATCACTGTAGTGGAGGCTTCTGGGAAATGGCCACCATTTTACAGTCCACTGCGCTGCTTACTTCCTTCTTGATTATATTTCTGATATTATTCAATAAAGATGGAGATTCTTCAGATATTATTTTATCCAGACAATTTGCACAAAGGGGTTTCTTATGACCAGGAGGCAGGCCTTTCTTGCAAATGGAACATTTTCTAATGCACTGAGAATTTTCAGCTGTCTTTTGAGCATCCCTGACCTAGGGGCATACCAAAAAAACACATAAGCAGCCAGAAGCCAGTAGTAAGAGGATTTCCAGCACCTAAAGATGAATTAAAAACCTTAACCACCTCCAATAAGTGAGCAGTACAAGCCACACACAATTAAGAGAGCTTGCCGGGCTTTCGCTGGGTCTGCAGACTTATGCATGTTGTCTGATTCACTAGGTGCAGACATCCTGATGCATGAGGAGACGCTGCCAAGACTGTCTCCATCATCAGGTAGCAGACTTCCTGAGGTCTCGAGCCCACCCAGAATCTCGGCTGCCCCAATCAAGTGAACTGCAGTCCTCTGACAAGATCTCACACGGACGCTGAACAGGGTTGCCTTCACCAGAGGGCTTATGCCTAAGAACAGGAAGGGCCGCATTGTGAGCCCCGTGGCCCGGTTCACTGCCCAGCACTTCTTAAAATTCAAAAGAAAAACCAGCTGAGTGCCATGTTATCCTATAGGCACCTAGTACCCACAGGAGGATCGTCACACTATCCCAGAGGGACAGGAAACAACTGGAGCATTTAAGGGAGGGGGGAATATTTAAAGATCTCCACTTTGTTTCCTGTCCCTAGGGAGGCGGGGTAATCCTCCTTGTAATACCGTGACACTGTGGAGACATCTGGAAAAAGGGGGCGTGGCACAGGAGAGGAAGGAGGCATCATGGACAGTTATTTTCTATGCCTGTTATAGATGTAGAAAATTATCTAAATCTACTCTGGAAGTTATGTGAGGCCTGTTCAAACAGGAACCAGGATGTGCATGCTGACTTTCAAAACACAAATATCTTAGCAAACACCCCTGGTTTACACAGGGGCGGTCTTGGCATTTCTGGGGCCCTAAGCGAAGTTATGTCCGGGGGCCCCCACCCCCCAATGATGCGCCACGCCCCTGATGACACGCCCTCTGATGACACCCCCCCAATGGCACGCCCCCCCACACATCAAAGACTGGGACTAGAGCATGCTCGGGTGGAATTTGCGTGCGCTTTTTCAAATCTGCACGCTAATTCATATGCATATTTTAGTATGTACACTAATGTGTATGCATTTTATAAAATTAGTACGCATTCGGACAAATGCAGTACGTGACAGCTGGGCGGGCGGTCTTGGACACCAGCACAAGAGCGGAGAGTGGGGGCCCCCTTGGACGTCGGGGGCCCTATGCAAATGCATAGGATGTGTGGTGCCCAAGACCGCCCCTGGGTTTACATAATAAACACACTTGTTGTTAAGATTAATGTTTACTTTCATACTAAGTAGAGCTGAGCTAACTTCTCAAAATTCATTTAATCTCTGATTTAATTAATTCTTGAAAAAATTTGATTCAGCTCCAAATTGATTCTACCTGAATTAAACATGCGCAAATAGCTCTCTAAGTTGGCATGTAACACTCTAAGGTCTCCTAGGACATCGTATTTTCATATATCACATACCAGGGAACAATATAGTTCTTAGAAGACCAGAAAGAGAGGGATAATACTTCTCGAAGTGAGACATGCAAGAGTACACAAGAGTATTGAGTGTCTCAAGTCTCTCTCTCTTCTGTGTGTCGTTGCAGAGAGAAATTCAATGCAGCTGACAGAAGTTGATTTTTACCTTCATTTTTTCAATCCCCATTGGCTGCGGAGTGGAAGGGGGCATGGCCTGACTGGGTCGGGGGCGTGGCTTAGCAGGACCTTGGGGGGTTGCTTTTAAGTCCTTCTTTTGAGGGTTACCTGAATTACAGGTCGATGCCATGGTAATTTATAAGGACATGCAATGCGTAGCAGTGGAAAAACAACATCTTTTATTACTACTGAACGGTCGTAGTCTAAAATTAGTCTATTTCATTTATTTCATTTAATGTTTCTATGTGTCGTTGCAGAGAGAAAGTCAATGCAGCTGACAGAAGCTGATATTTATAAATAACAAATAGAGAAGCGCTCACCTGGGTCTAGCACGACCGCCAAGCAAACCAATTGGCTAAAATTCACAAGATATAATTATAAAGGTCGGCTCATTCGTACATTGAGTATTTATTAAACTGTACCTTATATTACCAATATACAGTACAGACCAAAATTTTGGACACACCTTCTCATTCAAAGAGTTTTCTGTATTTTCACGACTATGAAAATTGAAGATTCACACTGAAGGCATCAAAACTATGAATTAACACATGTGGAATTATATACTTAGCAAAAAAGTGTGAAACAACTGAAAATATGTCTAATATTCTAGGTTCTTCAAAGTAGCCACCTTTTGCTTTGATTACTGCTTTGCACACTCTTGGCATTCTCTTGATGAGCTTCAAGAGGTAGTCACCTGAAATGGTATTCCAACAGTCTTCAAGGAGGCGTAGCACCCCATCACTCTCCTTCTTGGTCAAATAGCCCTTACACAGCCTGGAGGTGTGTTTGGGGTCATTGTCCTGTTGATAAATAAATGATGGTTCAACCAAACGCAAACCGGATGGAATAGCATGCTGCTGCAAGATGCTGTGGTAGCCATGCTGGTTCAGTATGCCATCAATTTTGAATAAATCCCCAACAGTGTCACCAGCAAAGCACCCCCAAACCATCACACCTCCTCCTCCATGTTTCACGGTGGGAACCAGGCATGTAGAGTCCATCCTTTCACCTTTTCTGCATCGCACAAAGACACGGTGGTTGGAACCAAAGATCTCAAATTTGGACTCATCAGACCAAAGCACAGATTTCCACTGGTCTAATGTCCATTCCTTGTGTTCTTTAGCCCAAACAAGTCTCTTCTGCTTGTTGCCTGTCCTTAGCAGTGGTTTCCTAGCAGCTATTTTACCATGAAGACCTGCTGCACACAGTCTCCTCTTAACAGTTGTTGTAGAGATGTGTCTGCTGCTAGAACTCTGTGTGGCATTGACCTGGTCTCTAATCTGAGCTGCTGTTAACCTGCGATTTCTGAGGCTGGTGACTCGGATGAACTTATCCTCCGCAGCAGAGGTGACTCTTGGTCTTCCTTTCCTGGTGGCGGTCCTCATGTGAGCCAGTTTCTTTGTAGCGCTTGATGGTTTTTGCCACTGCACTTGGAGACACTTTCAAAGTTTTCCCAATTTTTCGGACTGACTGACCTTCATTTCTTAAAGTAATGATGGCCACTTGTTTTTCTTTACTTAGCTGCTTTTTTCTTGCCATAATACAAATTCTAACAGTCTATTCAGTAGGACTATCAGCTGTGTATCCACCTGACTTCTGCCCAACACAACTCATGGTCCCAACCCCATTTATAAGGCAAGAAATCCCACTTATTAAACCTGACAGGGCACACCTGTGAAGTGAAAACCATTTCAGGTGACTACCTCTTGAAGCTCATCAAGAGAATGCCAAGAGTGTGCAAAGCAGTAATCAAAGCAAAAGGTGGCTACTTTGAAGAACCTAGAATATAAGACATATTTTCAGTTGTTTCACACTTTTTTGTTAAGTATATAATTCCACATGTGTTAATTAATAGTTTTGATGCCTTCAGTGTGAATCTACAATTTTCATAGTCATGAAAATACAGAAAATTCTTTGAATGAGAAGGTGTGTCCAAACTTTTGGTCTGTACTGTACATTAAAAAACATTTAACAAAATATTTAACACAATAAAAACAATTGTAAATACACTGAATGCAATCAACCCTCTTTAAAACATGTGCGCTTTTATGTGTTTCCAGTCCCCTTTAAAACATTCACTGTGAAATATGTTAAATATTATGTTAAATGTTTTTTAATGTATATTGGTAATATAAGGTACAGTTTAATAAATACTCAATGTACTAATGAGCCGACCTTTCTGATTATATCTTGAGAAGTTGATATTTACCTTCATTTTTTCAATCCCCATTGGCTGCGGAGTGGGAGGGGGCGTGACCTGACCAAGTCAGGGGCGTGGCTTAGCAAGACCTGGGGCGGGGTTTTTAAGTCCTTCTTTAGGAGGCAGCTTGAATTACAGGTCGATGCCATGGTAATTTATGAGGACACACAATTTGTAGCAGTAGAAGAAAACATCTTTTATTACTACTGACCGGTCTTAGTCTAAAATTAGTCTAAAACATAAGTTATATTTCTGGTAACCGGAATACCCCTTTAACAGTATCATCCACAGCACTCTGCCCCTTGAAATGTCTGAGCTCCTCAGCTGGCTGCTAATTACCTGGCTAGGTTTTTGTGGAAACCTGTGGGCATCTGTAGAAAATGGCAGTTGGAATTTATAGTGTAATGCTCCCAGACTAATATTGGATAATGGAGATCATATATTCGGGAATATCTCGGGAACGGTATGTCCTAGAGAGATGAGACCTGGTCTAAAACCTTCCCGGACACCAGATGTACCTGTGTGCCGAATTTGGTGAAAATCGGTCCAGTAGTTTGGTCGCGCATAGAGAACAGACAGACAGACGGACAGACACTCATTTTTATAATATTAAGAGACTAGCAGAAGGACCCGGCTTCGCCTGGGTATATTTTGTCTATTTCATTTAGTGTTTGTGTTTGTCGTTGCAGAGAGAAAGTCAATGCAGCTGACAGAAGTGGATTTTTACCTTCATTTTTTCAATCCCCATTGGCTGCGGAGTGGCAGGGGGCGTGACCTGACCGTGTCAGGGGCGTGGTTTAGCGGGACCTTGGGGGAGTGCTTTTAAGTCCTTCTTTTGAGGGTGGCCTGAATTACAGGTCAATGCCATGGTAATTTATGAGGAAACACATTGGGTAGCAGTGGAAGAAAACATCGCTTCGCACAGGTATATTTAATCTATTTCATTTAATTTTTGTGTATGTCGTCGCAGAAAGAAAGTCATCCAACCCTCCCACCCATTCCTGCAGCTGACAGAAGTTGATTCTTACCTTCATTTTTTCAATCCCAATTGGCTGCGGAGGGGTAAGGGGGCGTGGCCTGACAGAGTCGGGGTGTGGCTTCGTGAAACCTGGAGCAGGTGTTGTAAGTCCTTCTTTTGAGAGTGGTGTGAATCACAGGTCGGTGCCATGGCAATTTATGAGGACACGCAATGGGTAGCAGTGGAAGATTTACTACTGAATGGTTATAGTCTAAAATTAGTCTAAAACATAAGTTATATTTATGGTAACTCGCATACCCCTTTAACAGTATCATCCACAGCACTCTGCCCCTTTAAAGCATTGAATAGAAATGACTGGATTGTTACCTGAGATCCACAGCTGGCTGCTAATTACCTGGCTGTGTTGTTATGGAAACCTGCCCTCCCTGTGTGTGTCTGTGCAGAGAATGGCAGTTGGGGTTTAAAACCAATGCTGTCAGGCTAATATTGGCTAATTCAGGTCATATTTTGGGAATATCTCGGGAACGTTATGTCCTAGAGAGATGAGACCTGGTCTAAAACCTTCCCGGGCACCTGATGTACCTGTGTGCCGAATTTGGTGAAAATCGGTCCAGTAGTTTGGTCGCGCATAGAGAACAGACAGACAGACACTAATTTTTAAAATATTAAGAGACTAGCAGAAGGACCCGGCTTCGCCTGGGTATATTTCATCTATTTCATTTAATGTTTTTGTGTGTCGTTGCAGAGAGAAAGTCAATGCATCTGACAGAAGTTGATTTTTACCTTCATTTTTTCAATCCCATTGGCTGCAGAGTGGGAGGGGGGGTGGCCTGAAGACATGTGATCGTGTGAATGATAGTTGGGACCCGGCTTTGCCTGGGTATATTTCATCTATTTTATGTGTGTGTCGTTGCAGAGAGAAAGTCACCCTCCCACCCATTGACCTGACCGGGGACGTGGTTTAGTGGGACCTTGGGGGGATTGCCTTTAAGTCCTTCTTTTGAGGGTGGCCTGAATTACAGGTCGATACCATGGCAATTTATGAGGACACTCAATGGGTAGCAGTGGAATAAAACATCTTTTATTACTACTGAACGGTTGTAGTCTAAAATTAGTCTATTTCATTGAAAATTTTTGTGTGTTGTTGCAGAGAGAAATTCACCCTCCCACCCCTGCAGCTAACAGAAGCTTATTTTTACCTTCATTTTTTCAAACCCCGTTGGCTGCGGAGAGATAGGGGGCGTGGCCTGACAGAGTCAGGGGCGTGGCTTATCAAGACACTTTGCATGGGTGTATTTAATCTATTTCATTTCATGTTTCTGTTTGTCGTTGCAGAAAAAAGTCAACCTCCCATCCATCCCTGCAGCTGATAGAAGTTGATTTTTACCTTTTTTTTATCAATCCCTGTTGGCTGCGGAGTGGGAGGGGGTGTGCCCTGACTGAATCGGGGGCGTGACTTAGCAAGACCTATGGCGGGGGTTTTAAGTACTTCTTTTAGGGTGACCTGAATTAAAGGTTGATACCATGCTTATTTATGAGGCCACGCAATGGGTAGCAGTGGAAAAAAACATCTTTTATTAGTACTGAACTGTCTTAGTCTAAAATTAGTCTAAAACATAAGTTATATTAATGGTAACCGGAATACCTTTAACAGTGTCAGTGAATAGAAATGGCTGGGTTATTACCTGAGCTCCTCAGCTGGCTGCTAATTACCTGGCTGTGTTGTTATGGAAACCTGCCCTCCCTGTGTGTGTCTGTGCAGAGAATGGCAGTTGGGGTTTAAAACCAAAGCTCCCAGGCTGATATTGGCTAATGGAGATTATATTTTGGGAATATCTCGGGAACGGTACGTCCTAGAGAGATGAGACCTGGTCTAAAACCTTCCCGGATACCTAATGTACCTGTGTGCCAAATTTGGTGAAAATCGGTCCAGTAGTTTGGTCGCGCATAGAGAACAGACAGACAGACAGACACTCATTTTTATAATATTAAGAGACTAGCAGAAGGACCCGGCTTCGCCTGGGTATATTTCATCTATTTCATTTAATGTTTCTGTGTGTCGTTGCAGAGAGAAAGTCAATGCAGCTGACAGAAGTTGACATTTACCTTCATTTTTTCAATCCCCATTGACTGCAGAGTTGGAGGGAGCGTGACCTGACCAAGTCAGGGGCGTGGCTTAGGGAGACCTGGGGCGAGGGTTTTAAGTCCTTCTTTAGGGGGCAGCTTGATTTACAGGTCGATGCCATGGTAATTTATGAGGACACGCAATGAGTAGCAGTGGAAAAAAACATATTTTATTACTACTGAATGGTTGTAGTCTAAAATTAGTCTAAAACATAAGTTATATTTCTGGTAACCCTAACCCTTTCCCTAACCCCTCTAACAGTGTCATCCACAGCGCTCTGCCCCTTTAAAGCAGCGAATAGAAATAGCTGGGTTGTTATTTACCTGAGCTCCTCAGCGGTCTGCTAATTACCAGGCAGGTTTGTTCTGGAAACCTGTGTGTATGCGGAGAAAATGGCAGTTGGGGTTTGAAGTGAAAGGCTGCCAGGCTAATATTGGCTAATGGAGATCATATTTTGGGAATATCTTGGGTACAGTACGAGAGCTGAGTCCCAGTCTAAAACCTTCCTGGACACCTTATGTACCTGTGTGCCGAATTTGGTGAAAATCGGTCCAGTAGTTTGGTCGCGCATATAGAACAGACAGACGGACAGACAAACACATTTGTATAATATAAGGAGACTAGCATAAGGATCAGGCTTCGCCTGGGTATATTTGATCTATTGCATTTAATATTTGTGTGTGTCGTTGCAGAGAGAAAATCATCCTTTCATCCATCCCTGCAGCTGACAGAAGTTGATTTTTACCTTCATTTTTTCATCCCCTTTGGCTGTGAAGTGGGAGGGGGCGTGACCTGACCGGGTCGGGGATGTGGTTTAGCGGGACCTTGGGGGGGGTGCTTTTATGTCCTTCTTTTGGCCTGAATTACAGGTCAGTGCCATGGTAATTTATGAGGAAACATAGTGGGTAGCAGTGGAAGAAAACATCACTTCGCACGGGTATATTTAATCTATTTCATTTAATGTTTGTGTATGTCATTGCAGAGAGAAAGTAATTCCTCCTCCCACCCCTGCAGCTGACAGAAGTTGATTTTTACCTTCAATTTTTCAATCCCCGTTGGCTGCAGAGTGGGAGGGGGCGTGGCCTGACTGAGTCTGAGGCATGACTTACCGAGACCTGGGGCGGGGGTTTTAAGTAGTTCTTTTGAGGGTGGCCTAAATTACGGGTCGATGCCATGGTAATTTATGAGGACATGCAATGCGTAGCAGTGGAAGAAAACATCTTTTATTACTACTGAACATTCTTAGTCTAAAATTAGTCTAAAACACAAGTTATATTTATGGTAACCGGAATAACCCTTTAACAGTGTCATCCACAGTGCTCTGCCCCTTTAAAGCAGTGACCCTTTAAATGGCTGTGTTGTTAGTTAACTGAGCTCCTCAGCTGGCTGCTAATTACCTGGCTGTGTTGTTATGGAAATCTGCCCTCCCTGTGTGTGTCTGTGCAGAGAATGGCAGTTAAGGTTTGAAAGCAAAGCTCCCAGGCTAATATTGGCAAATGCAGGTCATATTTTGGGAATATCTTGGGAACGGTACGTCCTAGAGAGCTGAAACCTGGTCTAAAATCTTCCCGGACACCTGATGTACCTGTGTGCCGAATTTGGTGAAAATCGGTCCAGTAGTTTGGTCGCGCATAGAGAACAGACAGAAACTCACTTTTAAAATATTAAGAGGAGATTTAAAGAGGACCTGTCATCACAAAATGTAGTATAATCTGCAGGCGGCATGTTATAGAGCAGGATGAGCTGAACAGATTGATATATAATTTTGTGTTTGACATCTTTACTCATAATTTGTGAATCCACTGCATTATACTCCACTCCATCTGAAAAGCTCCATTTTAGATCTAGGTGGCAATACTACATTGAGAAAAAGATTTGAGAATATCTCAAAATATCATACACAAAATATTAACAAAATAACATTAACAAAAACAAAAAAAACGTAAAGTTAAAATAATTTCAATAATGCCTTCCCAACCTTCACTGCATATAGTATATATGGCACTATTTGGAAGGCATTCCCAATGTGCCGCACATATATAGGTAATTAGGTAATTGAGGTAACACTGATTCCACCGTTTAACCTCTTTGATGCCTGGGTCAATAGGAATCATGGCATTAAGTGGTTTTCAGACAGAGGGGGCTTGTCAACCAATTGGCTAATCCAGACCTAGTGATGGAAAGATATGTGGAACACCACCACTGCAGCAGGCAGTGATTGGCTGCAGGTGTCATCTGCCATATACTGGCAAGTCCCAACTGTAGGTTGGAATCAAGCAGCGGCAGGAGGGAATGAACCAGTCCTGGTCCGGAAGCATCCCTTTAAACAGACATGCCTGGGGATGACAGGTCCTCTTTTGACACTACATATAAACGGGCCTGTAATAATTCACTTACCTTTACTTTCATGTAGGATAGAATCATATTACAGATTTCATTGGAGACAGGAATCATATATTTGTGATACACTGAAGAGTATGTCATATTCTGGAACACTTGGACTGCCATGGTGATACGTGTTTTTGCTGTTACAGCTTTAATGTAAAAATCTGTTCAATAAAAACAATAATTTTTGCCTCAATATTTTTAATTTGATAAACATTCAGTGGTATTCCTTAAAATTTACATTTAATCTATGTATATAGAAAAGCTCAAATTTAAAGAGGATTTCCAGGAGTTAAATACTGATGACCTATGCTCAGCATAGCTCATCAGTATCTGATCGGTGGAGGTCCGACACCTGGGACCCCCACCGATCAGCTGTTTGAGAAGATACCGGCGCTCCCATGAGCGCCAAGGCCTTCTCTCAGCTTTTCCTAGGCCAGTGACGTCACGTTCATCAGTCACGCTGCCTAGGAGCGGCTCAGCCCCATTTATGTGAATGGGGCTGAGCGCGATACCAAGAACAGCGGCTGTACAATGTACGGCGTTGTGCTTGGTAACCTGACAGAAGGCCTCAGTCTTCACGGGAGCTGATTGGCGGGGGTCCCGGGTGTTGGACCCGCACATATCAGATACTGATGACCTATCCTGAGGATAGGTCACCGGTAGTTAACTCCCAGAAAACCCCTTTAATAAAATACTATACAAATCTTAAGATAAAAATAAAAATGAGAAAAAAAACATGTTAGGATCCCAAGTCAATGTTGCACTTTGAGCTCTGCAGGTTTGTCGTGAGGTGGGTATAGTTCACACACAGTACATATAAAGTAGTAAAGCCACGCTGCTCCAAACTAGCAGTGAAAAAGTACACCTTTAAAATACTCTTCTGATATGATCAAATCCGATAAAGTGACTTTGACCTACAAAAATCAGTGCTCTTTATTCCTATAATATTAAAGACGACCCAACATAGTGAAATCCCACAAGTCCTTTATCTTATAAAATCATTTATTATACTCACAGGTTCAATAAAATTTCAGTTACATAAAACAAGTAACAGTCTTCTTGCTAATTGCCCAACCCGAGTTTGCCTTCCGATTTGTCAGGGGCATCTGCAAATCCTGTTCAGTGCCTCCTTTTTTGGCAATATGGGCGTTAGCCCAAAAAGTTTTTTTTTTTATAATTGGAGCCACTTATACAAATTTTAAAAAACATCCAGTATTTAAACATAATGATACCATTACAATTCATATTACAAGATAATCACATAACACATGATTATTATCCTTCTCCATATAATAACACATACTGTAGTTGTTATCCTTCTACTAAAATCCACATATTAATTCAGCTAGTATCTCTATGTCTCCACCCCTTTTTTTCCCCTTTCACCGATCACAGGGTTCCTTCTGTCTGATCCACACCAACTTTTAAAAAAAAGTCTTAATGATAAATCTGGAGTGAAACCTCATTAACATACATAACCACACCCACTTTCCCACCAATATTAGAAAATTGGAGTGAGTGGTGTACACATGCAAAAAGTCGCAAAATTTTGCACAAAGGAGTGCAAAAAATTCGCCAAATCCCTATTTTGTGACTTTTTGATGCCAGAATTCTTGAGTGAAGATATGATAAGGCCACATAGACACTCCAGCATGTAGACTACTCCCATATCTTCACATGTGAGCTCTCCTGCAATTCTAAATGTAACCCCATTACTTCTAGATACCAACTCTTCAATCCTGGGCAACCTTTTCTTCCTAGCATGATTTTTACAGGGTAGACAGAAACTGCACCATGTGAATAAGTGTTTTTCCACTTTCTCCTGTTTTAATGGTAAATGGTTAAGAACTATTTTATCTTTCTTGCTTGGTGCCCTTTTAAAGATAATATTGTGATTCTTTGGAATAATCCCCCCCAACACAGGATCATTTTTATGCACTTTCTATTTGGCTGGCATTATTACTATATTGGATAATGAAGCTCAATCGAAAATCTTTCTTATCCTATCTTTTGCAATCACTTTCCTGATCTACTTCTCGTTTTATCTCTTCCCCTTCCCTTACTACTGTTTTCGTACGACCCAATAGTTCTTCTTTTCTATAGCCCTTTTCAAGAAATCTATTATATATCAAAGTGCTCTGCTCTTCATAATCTTGTGGATCTGTGCAATTTCTGTATATCCTTTTAAATTGTTCTTCAGGGATATTTTTAATCCAAGGTTTCTGGTGGCAACTAGAGGTTTCGATATAAGCATTTACATCCATGGGTTTGAAATAGGTTCTAGTTTTCAATATTTCCCCTTCAGCAAAAATAATAAAATCCAAGAAGTCTATGGAATCATGGCTGACATTCTTGGTGAATCGTAAGTTCCATTCATTTGTATTTATGTATTTGAGGAATTTCTCTAATCCCAGACTAATCAATTCCATATAATCAAACAATCATCTATAAATCTCTTCCAGAGAATTAATTCTCCATCAACATTTACAGTTCGCATTATTGGCTGAATAAATTCACTCTCTCATAAAGCCATAAATAAATTGGCGAAACTGGGGGCAAATTTCGCCCCCATCGCAGTCCCAGTACACTGCAGGTAGAAACTCCCATCAAACCAAAAATAATTATGACATATTCAAAAATCAAGACATTCAATTAAAAACTCCCTTTGTTCGAATGTCATTTCTGTATTGTTAGTAAGAAAATGTCTGATTGTACTTATTCCTTGTAATACTTATTTCGGGATTACTGTATAGAGGGATGTAACAAGGATGTGTATGGCCCAGAATTTCTTATCAAACTTATTACATCTCCCGCTTACTACATATGGGGTGCTTACTGCATATTTTTGTAGAAAGAAATCTATGTATTCAGTCAAACGGCTGGTTAGGCCGTTTAATAAAATTTCTGCGCATAGAATGTGTCAGGAAAGCGGCGCAGTTTGCCACAACTAGGGTTTATACATGCTTTTCTGATTTTTCCAAAAAGAAATTGGCCTGTCACAAGTAGACCTGCACAGACATGAGACAGCAAATGCATGGACCCCATGTGAAATAGATGCATGGTGGTCACAGACAGTGCTGCTCAGACATCACCCTGAATCCATGCAGTATAGATGCATGGCATTCCCAGTCAGACAAGAGTAAAGACATAGATGAATTACCTGGCGACCACACAGTTCAAGGTATAACAGCAAACACCCAGGTCAGGAGACTACACCCTGCACACAGAAAATCTGGAGACAGACTCCTCAGGCACACAGCACACAGAACTAAAAAGCTGGTTAACCAGAGCACCTGACCACCTGGTAATCAACAGCACACACAGACCAGGGAAACATTAACCCTACAAACACAGAGCCAGAGAAGATTATTTATGAACATAAACAGACTTGAAATAAAGATAATACAGATAGGGGTGGAGATCCCTAGAATTTAAGGTTAAGGACAGAAAAGGGTTACTCCTATAAAAGCATATATTTTATTAAGTCATTTAAAAAGATAGTATATCACAGAATAAATAAGAACTGCTGTATAAAAAAATTACAGTGAGTGAAGGTCGGGAAAAAAATGGGGATAAGTATCCCGAGTAAGCACTAAAATAAGGCCCTTTGACCATGGACACCCCCTAATGGTGAGGGTACCCTGTCCCCATACCTAAGCTGCTGATCCCTATTATACCCTAACAGGGAATATGATTATCTAATAGGAATACTTATAGCGCCAATACATGTATGAAAAACCCTGACGCATTTTGCCCAAAACAGGCTCCTCAGGGGGTGATAGTATAAATGATAAACAATAGTAATGGTCAAGTCCCCAGAAAAACACAGCATGGGAGTCTGTGGGGAAAAGATAAATACTTGCCCCTGCTACAATGGACCAAGAGCCGATGAATAAAGTCAATGGTCCATGTCAATGGCGTCCCAAGTGGCGCTGATGCGTGCTATCACCCCCTGAGGAGACTATGTTTTGGGCGAAACGCTTCGGGGTTTTTCATACATGTATTGGCGCTAACTAAGTATTCCTATTAGATAATCATATTCCCCGTTAGGGTATAATAGGGATCAGCAGTTTAGGTACGGGGACAGGGTACCCTCACCATTAGGGGGTGTCCCTGGGCAAAGGGCCTTATTTTAGGGCTTACTAGGGATACTTATCCCCATTTTTTTCCCGACCTTCACTCATTGTAATTTTTTGATACAGCAGTTCTTATTTATTCTGTGATATACTATCTTTTTAAATGACTTAATAAAATATATGCTTTTATAGGAGTAACCGTTTTCTGTCCTTAATATTTATGAACATAGAAGCAAATAAGGATGGAAATAATAGCAAAGCGATGCTCTCATTAGATGCGATCAAGGTTTTTGATTCTATAGAATGGGATTATTTGTGGGGTGTTCCTAAATGCTTTGGTTTTGGGGATCCTTTTATAAGTTGGATCAAGTTCATTTACCTAAACCCTAAAGCGAGGGTGGAGGTGGATGGGGAAACTTCCCTGCCCTTTGCCCTTTCTAGGGGCACTAGGCAGGAATGTCCCCTATTCCCTCTGCTTTTTGCAATTGCAATAGAACCATTAGCAATTTTGATAAGGGAAAATAGAAATATCAGGGGTTTCCAATATGGTGATAATCAGGAAAAAATTATGTTATATGCTGATGACATTCTTTTGTTGAGGTGGATCAAGACTTAGGTAAAGTTATGGGTATAGTCAAAAGATTTGGTTTCTTTTCAGGATTATAAGTAAATTGGGAAAATCTCATTTGATGTTACTCTGCGATTTTAATATGGGTTGTAATTATAATTTATATGTGGTGAACAGGGGTAGTTCTTTTAGATATTTAGGAATAAATATTACAAGGGACTTATAGGACTTTACTAAATTGAATGTTTTTCCTCTTTTGGAGGATTTGAAAAAAATTTTTAGGATATGGAAAAACCTCCCACTGTCAATTATAGGTCGAATAAATTTGGTAAAGATGGTGTGTCTTCCAAGGATTCTTTACATATTTCAGGCTACACCGGTATGGTTGTCACGTAAGATTTTTAAGATATTAGATAGATTAATTGGAGAGTTTATTTGGAAAGGAAGTGTTCCTAGGGCAGGGTTAAAAGAGAGATTTTGCAATTACCTTGTTGGCACTCCCTAATTGGTATTTTTACTTTTTAGTGGTTCAATTTGGTTTTATCTGGGGTGATTAGGTAAATTATATATTGAGGTCACAGTTAAAGGGTAAAGGGTGAAACGATAAGGTATCTAATATGATTGAGTTATTAGAAGCAGGTGTTTTAGGGCGTATAAATATAGAACATCACATATATAATTTAATGGATAAGGTTTGGGAGGAAATAAAAAAAGTTTTGGATATAAAGGGATATATAGAGTACACGCCGTTGTGGAATAATTTAAATCTGAGCGAAATTCAAAAAATTAAACGCTATGTGAATTAGGAAAATAAGGGAATTCACTTTTTGTGGCAGGTTTTTGGTGAGGATGTATTAAAGGATTTTGAAAGGTTTAAAAGGGTATTTGAATTTACTAATAAAGCCTTTTTTCGTTATTTGCAGTTTAGAGATGCTGTTAATTTATCTACAGAGGTGGGAAGATATAAGAAGGCCTCTGCGGATATAATAAATGTTTTTTTTTTTTTAATAAAAAGATTAAACGTACCATCTCAAGGAGGTATAATGTTTTGATGAAAGTTAAACAAAGTAAGATCTTGATAATGGCGAAAAGAAACTGGAAGAAAGATATTGTTGATTTGACGGATGAGCAGTGGGAGGATTCATTGAGAAGTAGGTCCTTTGTCTCTCTCAGAGCTTCACATAGCATTTCCCAATTTTTTTTTATTCATAGACTATATCGTACGCCATTGGTACTAAAAAAAATGGGATTGAGAGTTATGGATGAATGCCCTAGATGTGGAGAAGATCGAGCAGGGTTATTTCACTTAATCTGGAGATGCCCGAAATTATTTTGCTATTGGACAGGGGTCACGAATATCCTGAAGGAAATTTTGGGGGTTGATTTACAGGGAGATCCTGTGGCTTGTTTATTAGGTGCAGTCGCACATCTGGGCAAGTCTAAATCTAAAAAACAGGTATTATCTAGAATATTGTTCCAAGCATGTCTTTTAATAGTTAGGAAATGGATTAAAAAGATCCGCCTTTGGTTACAGAGTTGGTCAGATTGGTGAATGAGACAATAAGAATCGAAAAAAGGTATATTTGAAAACAAAGGAAAGATGGTTTTTGATTTTATGGAAACCCTGGTTAAATAAGTATTGGGTTTAATTTTTTTCTTCTTCTCTCTCTCTCAGGGAAAGCAGGGGGTGGGTGTTTTTTGGGTTTAATTGAATAATTGTGTTTATGTCGATTGTATTTATTTATATTGTATTTTTTATATTAACAATAAAAATTATTTAATAAAAAAACAAACAAACACAGAGCCTGCAGGTCACAAGAGACAGTTCACACAAAGACACAGAACACCGCAGCCAGCATGCACCACACAAACAACTAGCATACACGAGAATAGTCAACCGCAGCCAGTACACAAGTACAGGCAGCCAACCTACACAGCAACACAGTGTGACAGTGAACCATACTGTGATACAAGACCAAAAATATACAGGACACAGTTCAGACACAAAAGGCTGCAATCAGCATGCACCACCCAAGCAACCAGCATCCACGGGTAACAGCCCGCAGTCAGTACACAGAGCGCATGCAGCCAGCCTGCACGGCAATACGTGTCACAGTGAACTGCCCTTTGATACAAACACATGGGAGTATACACATTCACAGGCCCAGGTAAAGCACGCAGCACTCAAGCAACCAGCATATGCACAGGTAACAGCCTGCAGCAAGTACAAACAGCGCATGCAGCCAGTGAAGTGAACTGTGACAGTATACTGGTGTATTCATGTGCCTTTCTCACATTTTAATAGTATTTATTAATGTCATAGCACATACCGTGTTTCCCCGAATATAAGACCCCCCCGAAAGTAAGGCAGGGTAGGGGGGTGCCCAGGGTTCTCCAATGTAAGGCACCCCCCGATTGTAAGGCCGCTATCGGGGGGGGGTCTGTGAGGAATGTAAGGCCGTCTATGGTGGGGGGTGGCTGGGGGATGGGTTCATACTCGCCTGCCTGCGGGCTTCTTGTGGCCGGCTCAGTGGCGTAGCTACCGGGGGGGCAGGGGGGGCGACGGCTCCGGGCCCAGTGACTCAAGGGGGCCCATAAAAATAAAAAAATCTTACTTACCTGTTCTGCGCTGCGGCTGCCCTCCGGTCCGCGCTCTGCTCTCTTCCCTGGCGGCGCGCACTATGACCTGACGCTGCACGCAGCGTCAGGTCATAGTGTGCGCGGGCCAGGGAAGAGAGCGGAGCGTGGACCGGAGGGCAGCCGCAGCGCAGAACAGGTAAGAGAGGTTTTTTATTTTTATCTTATGTGGCTGGGTGGGCTGATCTGAGGTCTGATGGGGGCACAATACGCTGATCTGAGGTCTGATGGGGGCACAATACCATGATCTGAGGTTTGATGGGGCACAATACGCTGATCTGAGGTCTGATGGGGGCACAATACGCTGATCTGAGGTCTGATGAGGGCACATTAAGCTGATCTGAGGTCTGATGGGGGCACAATACCATGATCTGAGGTTTGATGGGGCACAATACGCTGATCTGAGGTCTGATGGGGGCACAATACGCTGATCTGAGGTCTGATGAGGGCACATTAAGCTGATCTGAGGTCTGATGGGGGCACAATACCATGATCTGAGGTTTGATGGGGCACAATACGCTGATCTGAGGTCTGATGGGGGCACAATACGCTGATCTGAGGTCTGATGGGGGCACAATACGCTGATCTGAGGTCTGATGGGGGCACAATACGCTGATCTGAGGTCTGATGGGGGCACAGTAGGCTGATGTGAGGTCTGATGGGGGCACAGTACGCTGATCTGAGGTCTGATGGGGGCACAGTAGTTCTGTTCAGCCTGTAGTACTGTTCAGCCTGTTATTAAATGTCAATTTTATTGTTAAAAAAAGTGTCATTTTTTTTTGTCTAATGTAAGGCCTCCCCGAAAGTAAGGCAGGGTGGGACTTTTGGGGGTAAATTTAATGTAAGACAGGGCCTTACTTTCGGGGAAACACGGTAGTATATTTTCAGCATTATGGTTTAAAGAGGTCCCATGAAAAATATTCTGCTGTTTTCAAACCAGCATCTGGATCTAAAAACTTTTGTAATTGCATGTAATTAAAAAATAGTTAAAAATTTGCATTGTGAGTTATTCGATAAAATGTATCTGTATAGCCCCACCTACAGTGTGTTCTTTGCCTTGTTTTTCTGTCCACCATGCCGAGATAGATGTACTGTAAGGGCCAAACCACATTTTTCAAATCTGACATGTTTCACTTCATGTGGTAATAACTCTGGAATGCTTTTACTTATCCGATTCTGAGACTGTTTTCTCATGACATATTGTACTTCATGTTAGTGGTAAATTTGAGTCAATATGTTTCACCTTTATTTATAAAACAAATTCCAAAATTTACATAAAATTTAGAAAAAAAATCACAATTTTTGAAATTTTGAATGTCTCTGCTTTTAAAGTAGATTGTGATAACTCAATAACTCAACGTAATAGTTGTTACTGTACATTTCCCAGAGTCTACTCCATGTTAGCATTAGAGATGAGCGAGCATACTCGTCCGAGCTTGGTGCTCGTTCGAGTATTACGGTACTCGTAAGTGCTCACTGCTCGGACGAGTATCTCGCCATGCTCGAGGAAATGGCAACTTCCGCATCGTGCATTTTTGGCGCCTATAAACTCAGCCAATCACAAGCCAGGAGACTCTACGGTACACCCAGCATCACGTGGGGCCCTTACATGTCGATAGCAGGGGTTGGCTGGCCTGATCAGGTGACTCTGAAATATACTAGTGACTGGCCGCGGTTCTCGGCTCAGATGCTGTCTGGATGTCGTTAGGGATAGAGCTGCTGCGTTTCAGGGAGAGTGTTAGGGCCTGCATTTAGTTCTCTGTTAGGCAGGAATCACCCACATAGAACCCAACAGCCCTTCTAAGGGCTACAAGAAATTTTTTTTTGTCTCCTGGCTTGGCTGGCTGGCACTAGTAGTGCAGCTATCGCCATATATAACCCCTTTTTTTTATTGTTATATCTCAGTGATACAAATCCATTTCACACAGCTGCGTGGAACCATTCTGTGTGTCACAGTTCAGTACACTCACTACAATCCGTATTTTCTGTCCAGGTGACACTTTCTGTACGTCACTTAATACAACCAGGTCTTTTGCTCTCATGTATATAGCTTGATCCCAAAAATCTCTGTGCGACATTTGTCTGGGTCGCAGTCAAAATAGCCACCGTCAGCAGGGTGTGAGTTAGCTCTACGATAGTTTCTGCACGTCACGTTCCAAAAAAAACAAAACAAAAAACAAAACTAAAAAAAAAATATATAAAAAAATAGTTTTTTTGTTGTTTTAGCTCAGTGATACAAATCCATTTCACACAGCAGTGTGGAACCATTCTGTGTGTCACAGTTCAGTACACTCACTACAATCCGTATTTTCTGTCCAGGTGACACTTTCTGTATGTCACTTAATTAAACCATGACTGAACAAGTTTGTGGGTTTCAGTACAGCAGGCCCATTTATTTTATTTTTTTTTAAATAATACACTTATATACAGAAAATGTTGAACCCCAGGGCTAAGGGTCGAGGACGAGGGCGTGGGCATTCAATTACTGCAGGGGGCAGAGGCCATGGTCCTGGGCAGGGTGAGACAGTACCTGCTGATGAGGGAGCAGGGGAACGCCGCAGAGCTACACTCCCTAGCTTCATGTCTCAACTTACAGGGACACGTGGTAGAGGACTGTTGAAACCACAACAGTGCGAACAGCTGATCTCGTGGATTGCAGACAATGCTTCAAGTAATTTGTCCACCAGTCAGTCTTCCACGCAGTCCACCCACGTTACCCAAGGGAGCACTCCTCTGGCTCCTCCACCTCAACCTCCTTCCCCCCAGTCTGCCCCCTCCCAGGAAAATTTGGAATGCGATCCGGCATACTCTCAGGAACTGTTTTCTGGCCCCTTCCCAGAGTCACAAACCACTTCTCAGGTTGCTGCTGACCTCGTTCCCGATGCCCAAGTTTTCCAACTGTCGCAGTCTGTGGGTGATGATGATGATGACAATGTTGACTTAGTGGAAGAAGTTTGTAAAGAGGTATCGGACGATGAGGAGACACGGTTGTCAGACAGTGGTGAAGTTGTTGTCAGGGCAGGAAGTCCAAGGGGGGAGCAGACTGAGGGGGAGCAGACTGAGGAATCGGAGAATGACTAGGTGACTGACCCAAGCTGGGTTGATAAGCCGAGTGAAGACAGTGCTTCTGAGGCGGAGGCGAGTGCTGCACCAGAACAGGTTGGAAGAGGCAGTGGTGTGGCCAGAGGGAGAAGCAGGGCCAGAGCTGGTGCATCAGCAGCAACTGTTTCACGTAGTGATGCTCCCGTGGCGAGGCCTAGATGTTCGCAAGTCTGGAGGTTCTTTAAAGAAAGTGAGGATGACCGACGGACTGTGGTGTGCAACCTGTGCCACACCAGGATCAGCAGGGGTGCCACCACTACTAGCCTAACCACCACCAGCATGTGCAGGCATATGAGTGCTAAACACCCCACTCAATGGAACCAAGGCCGTTCACCACCTCCTGCGGGTCGCACCACTGCTGTCACGTACCGTGTGGTTATCGTGACACGTGTTCAATGTTGCTCATGTTTGTGCCCTGGTATTCCAGATTTGGTTGTATGCTGGTTGCCAGGGGCAACGTGTAAATTGGTGGTGTCTCGGTTGTTCTCCGTGACACGGCTTCCATGTTGCTCATGTTTGTGTCCTGGCATTCTGGCTGCGGTAGTAGGCCGTGGTTGCCAGGGGCAACGTGTAGTTTTGGTTGCTGGTATGTTCCCTGTTTGCATACTTCCCTCCTTCCCTGTGTGGTTCTCATGGGGTTAACATATTGACCTGGGTGTGGTCACTAGGTGCTTTTATTCTGTTGTTGCTAGCCTGGTGGGTTAGTTGTGCTTCAGCCTCCGTTGGTGCTGGAGCTATGCACCTTTCCTGGGTTTCCATCTGCCCAGTCCTTGTGGCCACTTAATATGTCATCGAGGTCTTCCCATCCCCTTCCCTTTTCCTGTTATTTGGTTTATGTACGGGTGGGTGTGTGGTCTGTGACTGCCATGTGTCTTCTGACATGGAGTCCAGACATTCCCTGTATGTATGTGCCTTCGGTGAGAGGGCTCCAGGGTTTCCCGGAGGGGGAACAGCGATACTGTGAGTTGTTGCCGGTGAGCTGGTTCCTGGGTTTGTTGTGTGTACTGAGTCCTGTTAGGTGTTCGGGTTCCAGTACATGTGCCTGGGCTCAGTCTTTGGTGTATGGACTGCTTGTGCTTCTATCAGCAGTATCAGCAGGTAAGTTGCCAGGTGCACCGGGACCATCCTGGAGGTGCAGCCAGTGAGTTCTGGATAAGTGCATCCCTACCATTTGGGGCTCTGTGAAGAACGGGGCTCACTGGGTTTCTGCCCTCTGGGTTTGGTTTCTGGTGTTTCCGGTGCACTTGGTTCAGGTTTTCATCTCACTGTAGTGTATCGGTGTATGCTCGGTGTGGAGTTTCCCCTCCCACACCGTAGCGTCGTGACAGTATGACATATTTGGCCACTTTGCGTGTTTTCCCTTTTCCCTGTTATTCCTTTACCTTCGGTGAGAGGGTGTCTGCATGTTGCGCCTGCTGTTTTTTGGTGTGCATGCTTGTCCTCCGGAGGGAGGGTGAAAGGGGTGGATCTGTTTCAGTTCGGGTCACGGTGACCGTGGTTGTTTGTTGGCTGGCTGCCTTTGACCTAGGTGGGGTTGGGGTTTGCTGGCGGCAGCTTTCTGTTACTTGTGTGATCTGTGTCCTGTGTTTGATTCTCCCCTCATCTATTTCTCAGTTCGCCTGTTATTGCTGCTGTGTTTGCTGGCGACATTCACTCGGTTTACTGGCTTAGGTGTTGCTGGTTCGGTGATGTTTGCTGGCTGCGGCCTGGTGTGTGTGAATAGGCACTGAGTGTGGATGTCTGTTCGGTTCTGGCACTTTTTGTGTTTGGTGTGAATCGACATTTTTTGTTTGTTAGGTGGTTTGTGTTCCACTTTGCTTCCCCTTGAAAATTTGGGAGAGGGGGAGTAAAGGGGGAGGTAGTGTCACGTACCGTGTGGTTATCGTGACACGTGTTCAATGTTGCTCATGTTTGTGCCCTGGTATTCCAGATTTGGTTGTATGCTGGTTGCCAGGGGCAACGTGTAAATTGGTGGTGTCTCGGTTGTTCTCCGTGACACGGCTTCCATGTTGCTCATGTTTGTGTCCTGGCATTCTGGCTGCGGTAGTAGGCCGTGGTTGCCAGGGGCAACGTGTAGTTTTGGTTGCTGGTATGTTCCCTGTTTGCATACTTCCCTCCTTCCCTGTGTGGTTCTCATGGGGTTAACATATTGACCTGGGTGTGGTCACTAGGTGCTTTTATTCTGTTGTTGCTAGCCTGGTGGGTTAGTTGTGCTTCAGCCTCCGTTGGTGCTGGAGCTATGCACCTTTCCTGGGTTTCCATCTGCCCAGTCCTTGTGGCCACTTAATATGTCATCGAGGTCTTCCCATCCCCTTCCCTTTTCCTGTTATTTGGTTTATGTACGGGTGGGTGTGTGGTCTGTGACTGCCATGTGTCTTCTGACATGGAGTCCAGACATTCCCTGTATGTATGTGCCTTCGGTGAGAGGGCTCCAGGGTTTCCCGGAGGGGGAACAGCGATACTGTGAGTTGTTGCCGGTGAGCTGGTTCCTGGGTTTGTTGTGTGTACTGAGTCCTGTTAGGTGTTCGGGTTCCAGTACATGTGCCTGGGCTCAGTCTTTGGTGTATGGACTGCTTGTGCTTCTATCAGCAGTATCAGCAGGTAAGTTGCCAGGTGCACCGGGACCATCCTGGAGGTGCAGCCAGTGAGTTCTGGATAAGTGCATCCCTACCATTTGGGGCTCTGTGAAGAACGGGGCTCACTGGGTTTCTGCCCTCTGGGTTTGGTTTCTGGTGTTTCCGGTGCACTTGGTTCAGTGGTTTTCCTTGCCTGCTGATCGGTTTTCATCTCACTGTAGTGTATCGGTGTATGCTCGGTGTGGAGTTTCCCCTCCCACACCGTAGCGTCGTGACAACTGCTCCTTCCCCTGTTTCACTCGCTGCCTCTGCTAGTCAACCCCCTGCCCAGGACCCCGGCATGAGCGCCTCCCGCCGGAAAACCACACCTTCGCCTCCACGATCCTCCACAGTGTCCACCAATGTGTCCCAGCGCAGCGTTCAGCTGTCTTTACAGCAGACGCTGGAGCGCAAGAGGAAATACAGTTCCACCCACCCACATGCCCAAGCCCTCAACGTCCACATCTCCAAATTGCTGAGCCTGGAGATGCTGCCCTATAGGCTAGTAGAGACCAAGGCCTTTCGCAATCTCATGGCGGTGGCTGCCCCTTGGTATTCGGTCCCCAGCCGCCCACTATTTTTCCCGATGTGCCGTCCCAGCCCTACACCAGCACGTGTCACAGAACATCATCCGTGCCCTGACCAACGCTGTTTCTGAGAAGGTCCACCTAACCACGGACACGTGGACAAGTGCTGCCGGGCAGGGACACTATATCTCACTGACGGCACATTGGGTTAACTTGGTGGAGGCTGGGACCGAGAATGACCCTGGGGCCACTCATGTACTGCCCACACCGAGGATTGCGGGGGCCTACCTTGGTCACGGTCTCTCAGACGTACTATGCCTCCTCCTCCGACCCCTCCTCCTCCTCCTCCACCGAATTACCATCCGTGGGCACGGCGCCTTCAGTCGGTAGCTCTAGGCGCAGCAGCAGTGCTCAAACTGCTGAGCTTAGGTGACAAAAGGCACACCGCCCAAGGGCTGTTACAGGGCATCACGGCGCAGACCGATGTGTGGCTGGCACCGCTGAACCTCAAGCCAGGCATGGTTGTGTGTGACCACGGGCGTAACCTGGTGGCGGCTCTGCAACTCGGCAGACTGACACATGTGCCATGCCTGGCCCACGTGTTCAATCTCATAGTTCAGCGGTTCCTCAAGACATACCCCAATCTGTCTGATTTGCTCACCAAGGTGCGCCGCATCTGTGCGCATTTCCGCAAGTCGACCACAGATACTGCCACTCTCAGGGCAGCGCAGCGCCACCTACAACTGCCCGCTCACCGACTGTTGTGCGACGTGCCCACGAGATGGAATTCGACATTAAACATGTTATCCAGAGTTTACCAGCAGCGCAGAGCGATTGTAGACTGCCAGATGTCAACTTCCACCAGAAATGGTAGTCAGGTCACTCAGATTCCTCAAGTCTACAATGAGGAGTGGACATGGATGTCTGATATCTGCCAGGTGTTGACCAACTTTGAGGAGTCAACACAGATGGTCAGCGGCGATGCCGCCATTATCAGCCTCACCATCCCGCTGCTTTGCCTGTTGAAAAACTCACTGCTCAGCATGAAGTCGGATGCTTTGCGCTTGTCACAAGAGACGGTGGAGGAAGATACGTGGCTTGATAGCCAGAGCACCCTCCGGTCTGTTTCTCAGCGCGTATCGGAGGAGGGTGATGAGGATGAGGAGGAAGAGGAGGAGAATGTCGGCGAGACAGTAGAGGGTACCAGTGCTCAGTCCTTAACTCTTGAGCGTGTATGGGCTGAAGAGGAGGACTTGGAGGAGGAGGAGGAAATGGAGAGTCAGGCCAGTGAGGAGAGGGAATTCTTGCGTGTTGGGACTCTGGCGCACATGGCAGACTTCATGTTAGGCTGCCTATCCCGTGACCCTCGCGTTAGAAGCATTTTTTAAAACACCGATTACTGGGTGTTCACTCTCCTGGACCCACGGTACAAGCAGAACCTTTCCACTCTCATCCCTGCAGAGGAAAGGAGTATGAGAGTGAATAGATATCAACAGGCCCTGGTGCACAAGCTGAAACAATCCTTCCTATCTGACGCTGCTAGCGGCAGAGGGCATGGTTCTGTGGGCCAAGTAACGGGGGAGAGGAGCCGAGCAGGCAGCTTGTCCAGCACTGGCAGGGGAACGCTCTCCAAGGCCTTTGCCAGTTTTATGTCACCCCAGCAAGACACTGTCACCTGTCCCCAGTCTAGGCAGAGTAGGGGGGAGCTGTACAGAAAGATGGTGAGGGAGTACCTAGCTGACCATACCAACGTCCGTAGCGATCACTCTGCTCCATACAACTACTAAGTTGCTGGACACGTGGCCTGAACTGGCGCTGTACGCCTTGGAGGTGCTGGCCTGCCCTGCCGCTAGCGTGCTGTCAGAGCGGGTATTCAGTGCAGCTGGTGGCGTCATCACCGATAAGCGTACACGCCTGTCAACTGACAGCG